>CAIGQW010034093.1:559741-571161 GCA_903798125.1 Danio choprae
AAAAAAATACTTTTTTCTGTTCAAATATAGTCTAGTCTAATATATACTATAATATAGTATATATTAAGTGTTTATTTAAATTAAATCATGCACTCTAAAAAATGCTGGGTTGTCATAACCCAACGTTGGGTCAACTATGGTCAAACCCAGCCATTGGGTTAAAAAGTGAACTCAACATTGAGTTTCTCCATATTTGACTCAAAGTTGGTTTATGGCAAGCCAGCATTTTTTAGAGTGTACAATCATAAAAACGTGCTGTCTTGACTCCTACTCAATACTAATTGTAAGATTACCAGTGTAATGCAGAGCAGACAGCTTGTGTCTGTGCTAATCTCTCTTTCACCTGAGCAGCGGGTCCCAGACAGTTTGCTAAATTAGATTATATGACAAACAAGCGCATCAAAGCAATACTGCAGGCTTATCCTGCCCAGCTTTAGTCACCCTTATGTCTTCCACCTTTAATCTCCTGGATTTGAATGGATCTGTGGGAAATCTGATTCAAATGCAGCCGTCACATCCAGCGCTGCAATAGATAATGTGTGCGCAAACTACAGCAGTGATGAGAGCTGATGTGACAGCATGTGTTTGAGTGTTTATTCTGAGTCTGTCAGGCCATCAGAGGCTGCTGAAAGGGCAAGCGGGGCGACAGCAGGCCGAAAGCCCTTTTAACAAGCTAACCTTTATGACTGCTGCCTTTTTACAGGCAAATAAACCTAACCACAGGTTTGGCGCAAAATAAAATCTGTTTTTGACATAAATGGACACCCACACATTTTCTGTTTAGAGATTATCTGACAACATCAAACTGGCATGAAATGAATGATGCATGTTTAGTCAATTAGTTACACTGTATATATTTATTGTTTTGTATTTGTAAATACAACAAAGTTTACTAAAGTATACAGTTGAAGTCAGAATTATTAGCCCCCCTGTATATCCCCCCCCAATTTCTGTTTAACGGAGAGAAGATTTTTTTCAACACATTTATAAACATACGTTTTAATAACTAATTTCTTTTTATCTTTGCCATGATGACAGTGATGACCTAATATTTGAGTGATGTTAATATTCAGTGATGACCTTTGCCATGATGACCTAATATTTTACTAGACATTTTTCAAGATACTAGTATTCAGCTTATAGTGACATTTAAATATTTTAAAGAGGTTAATTATGGTTAATTAGGCAAGTTAAAGGGAATTTAGGCAAGTCATTGTATAATTATGGTTTGTTCTGTAGACAATCGAGAGAAAAAATACTTAAGGGGACCATTAATATTGACATTAAAATGGTTAAAAAAAAATCTAATCTGCTTTTATTCTAGCCAAAATAAAACAAATAAGACTTTCCCCAGAAGAAAAAAATATTATAGGAAATACTGTGAAGAGTTCCTTGCTCTGTTAATCATCATTTGGGAAATATTTGAAAAAGGAAAAATATTGCATAGGGCTAATATTGCCCTCAACTGTATTTTAAAAGTAGTGCCAAGCAAAGATTAATTGTGACTAATCGTATCCAAATAAAGTGTTTGTTTTGCCATAATATATGTGTGTATTATACATATTTATAATGCTGAGTATATTTCGAGTTACAAACTCTTGGAATTCTTATTCTGAGTTAAAAACATTCGTTTGTTTTGCAGCTTTATTTTTGAAAGTTACAAAAATTCTTGACTATTTATCCAAATTCTTACTTTATTTTGAACAATTTAGTCATTTTGAGAATTTAGTCATGTGTCGCAATTCTATAAACTAAAACAATATTGAGGAAAACAAATCACAAAACAGTTTGCGACTTGCGGGATGTTAACTCACATTTACGATTAAACACACGATTAATCGCATCCAAAGTAAAAGATTGTTTTGACATAATATATGTGTGCACGCGCTGTGTATGTTTAATATGTACTGTATATATAAATACACACATGCATGCATATATTTGAGAAAATGTTTGTTTATATCTAGATATAAAGTATGTGTATATGATACAAATTATATCTACATTTACATAGTGACAAAAAAACTTGGTATAGTTTTTTTATGTACTAGTGTGTATCACATATACATAATAAATATGTATAATACACACATATATTATGTCAAAACAAACACTTAATTTGGATATGATTAATCGCAATTAATCTTTGCTTGGCACTACTTTTAAAATACAGTTGAGGGCAATATTAGCCCTCCTATGCAATATCTTTTCTTTTTCAAATACTTCCCAAATGATGATTAACAGAGCAAGGAACTCTTCACAGTATTTCCTATAATATTTTTTCTTCTGGAGAAAGACTTATTTGTTTTACTTCGACTATTTTTTAAAACCATTTTAAGGTCAATATTACTAGCCTTCTTAAGCAATATGTCTTTCGATAGTCTACAGAACAAACAACTGTTATGCAATGACTTGCTTAATTAACCTGATTAACTGAGTTACTCCTTTAAATGTCACTTCAAGCTGAACACTAGTATCTTAAAAAATATCTAGTAAAATATTATGTACTGTCATCATGGCAAAGATACAAGAAATCAGTTATTAGAAATGAGTTATTAAAACTATTATGTGCAGAAATGTGCTGAAGAAAAATCTGCTTTTCGTTTAACAGAAATTATACAGGGGGCTAATAATTCAGGAGGGCTAATAATTCTGACTTCAACTGTATTTATCATTATTATTTTATTTTGAAAATGGACTTCCAGAGGTTTGACTTGAGCAGCGAGGGTGATAAACGGAGAGTGAATGTCCAGGGGTGAAGGGTCAAACGCATCGCTGTGACTCATCTGCGTGATGTAGCAGGTCACCTGTGGTGCTCGTCATTCCTCGGCCCATTACTTATGATTCACTCCCTCAAATCAATGCACTGAGAGCCTTTAACATTCAGTGGACACAATAATTCAAGAGCCAATGGACAGAAGAATCCCTTTGAGAAACATAGAGAACATCCTGCCCAGGACACAACTCACGTACAGTACATGTAAATACAGATGTCCATTTTGAGATAGCCATTAGCCTGTAATTGTTCGCAGAGCCTGGTCACGTGGGAGACAGAGAACAAGATGACCTGCCGACAGACCCTTTTGGACGGAAATGGCCCTAAAACCTACTGGACGCGAGAGCTGAAAGGGAACGAACTCATCCTGGTAAAGAGCTTTTCATCAAAAGTTATGACTAAAAGCATTTTGTTCTTGTGCTGAACGTCTGCCATATTGCGATATGCTTTGTGATTACTCACACCCATGAGAGAGGGCGATTGCGCATATTCATTGGTTTTCGTTTATTTGTTTGGAATTTGTACAAAAATGCAGCATTGGGCAAACATCTGGCCGGCTCTGTTTTATAGGCCAGATGGACACCAGTAAAGCGGCCTTATAACCGGGGAGCTTTTATTACTGGCTTTATTCGTGGACTTTGCTGCCCCCGAGGGACATCAAATGTCTTCCTCTCTCGTTCGAGTATCTGTTGTAAACTTGAAAGTGATTTTGATAAAGACGTGTGATGGTGAAACTGCTCTGCTGTGAAATGATTTCTCACTATTCTTCACATGGGTCACTGAAAATATGCGCCATAAAGAGCCGTTTGTGACAATGAAATAAAGGCCGACTGTGCTGGATAAATGAACACAACATACAGTAGCTCCTAACCTTGTGAGACACCTTCTCTGCAACACCAGTATCATTTCATTGCTGCAAAAGGTGTGTGCTGGCAGTTAAAGGGACAGTCCTCCCAAAAGTGAAAATTTGCTGTTAGTTTACTCTCTCTCGCTCTTGGGCCATATAAGATGTTTTTGTTTCTTCAGAAGAACATTAAAGAGGATTTTTAACTTAAACTGCTGCGCTTGATTTATAAAATGCAGGTCAGTGGCTACTTTTCACTGTGAGAGTCCAAAGAAGAAAAAAAGGCTCCAAATGAGAAACTGAGGTCTTATGAAGTGAAATGATCCTTGCAGTAGTACATTATATTATGTTAACGTTACAGATTCCCAGCATTAGATATACTTAACTATTTGTGTTGTGAAGCTTGTGCTCCAGACTGAATGTAAACTAATTTAACTCCATTTATTTCGTTTGAATTGAATTGAACTGAATTGTAAATTATTTACAGTCTCTTGCAGAGACTTTTAGTTTAGCTTCACCTCAATGTATCATCAAAGTCCATGACCTGTAAAAAAAGAAAAGAAAAGTTGACTCAAAATAGTAAGGCAACTTGCAGCAGAGCTTTTTGAGTTAACTCAATTTTAACGCACTTGTTACTACGGCGCCAATAGCCTAGTGGTTAAGTGTGCCGACTTATAGCACCTAAGTTCGATTCCCGGCTCGAGGTCCTTTGCCGACCCTTCCCTTTCTCTGCTTCCAATACTTTCCTGTCTGTAACCTCTATTAAAACCTCCTATCCCAATTAAAGGTGAAAACCCCCTAAAAATAATTCTGAAAGTTTTTACTTAAAAAAAAAACATTGACAGCTTAAAATTGTAAGGCAACCTGATGCAGAAATTGTTGAGTTGACTCAACTTAAATCAAATTAAACTCTTGCAAAAATGCAGTGCTTGGGTTCAAAGTTGAGTCAACTCAAAAAAATCTGTGCCTTACAATTTTGTTAAGTCAACTTATTTTGTTTACAGTGTGGGTATTAGTTTTGTTTTAGACTTCAGACGTATGCTAGCTGTCGACTTTTATTACACTGTAAAAATATGAGAAAAAGTCATGACAACATGTTTTGTTACTTTAATTTTAATCAGATAATCAGTTTGAACTAATGCTTTTTTATACAAAATTAATATTTTTAGTCAATTTGACTGATTAAGTTGCGATGCCAAGAAAATATTAGGCAGCAAGAATTTAGTTTACAATGCAAACGAATCGACTACAAATCTTTTTCATCAAATGTTTATTTTGGGGTTAACTACACTACAAAAAGAGATTAGTTTACTTTGCAAAAAACGTGAGTAAACTTGTTGTCTTTAAAGCGATTAGTTGACTTTACTTCAAAAAAATAACATTGCTATTAAACTATCAAATAATGAACTGTGCATAATTATAAAAATTTAATATATAAATATAAAAAAGTCAACTTAACAGTACTCACTTTTTTTCAAAAGTGAAGTCAACTTGTCACTTTTAAGGCAACAGGTTTACCCACTTTTATTTTAAGTAAATTAATTAATTGCTTTTTATCAGTGTACAACTTTAAACTCAATGAGTCTTTATACGATAAGTTAAAACCAATGTCCTTTCTGAATGTTTGCTGTATGCAAAAAATAAGTACACTATGTACACTTCGTTATGAATCGTTAATAAAGTTTTATTTTACATAAAATGTAAACGATCTTTACTCCCTATAATTGGGGATGTGACCTTTTCTACCCGACGTGGCTAGACTTTTGAGATATGCAGCAAATAACATACAACAACATCACTTTTGATTTTGACAAGATTTTGATCAAATCTGTGGAATTGATATTCAGGTCAATGCAGGTAAAAAAAACAAAAAAATTCTCACTTTTAAGTGTTACCCTTTTGTATTAATTCAGTAATTCTTTTACATTTATTACTTGTTGACACTTGAAAACTTTAGATGTTGTAAATCCAGACACGAACTTTGGGTTCTTTATTGGCATCAACATTTCCATATTATTTACAGAACCTTTAGATTATTAAACATTCTTCACTCCAGGGAGAAAAGAGATGCTCTTTTACAATCTTTTACTCTCTCTGACAAACATTCATTCATTCTCCTTCAGCTTGGTCCCTTTATTCACCAGGGGTTGCCACAGCAGAGTGAACTGCCAACTTATCCAGCATATGTTTTACACAGCGGATGCCCTTCCAGCTGCAACCAAGTACTGGGAAACATCATCCATACACACTCATTCACACATATACACCATGGCCAATTTAGCTTATTCAATTCACCTATAGCGCATATCTTTGGACTGTGGGGGAAACCGGAGCACCTGGATGAAACCCACGGCAAAACGAGGAGAACATGCAAACTCCACACAGAAATGCCAACTGACCCAGCCGGGACTCGAACCAGCGACCTTCTTGCTGTGAAGTGACAGTGCTAACCACTGAGCCACCGTGTCGCCCTCTGATAAACAACGAATGTTTATTCAATGGGATCGCTGTGAAAATTATTTTTGTTATGTTTATACTTTGCCCACTGAGATTTATTTAACATTTGCTGAAATTATTTTTAGGCCTATGTTTGTGGAAAGTTACTGCTAAATAAATGACCTCAAACGGAAAATACGCAGCCCAACATGCTAGCATCCAGCGGTATTTTGGGTCTTCGTTAATGCGCCCCTGGTCTTTGCCACAGTCGGTGGCATTACAGAATGCAGGACAAGACATGCCCAAACCACATCTGTGTCTTATTAGTCCCAGCAGAAAACGTGATGCCACAGATTGATCCAGTGATTCAGCTGCTTCACATCAAACCTCCCAATGGTGATGCATGTTTTTCCATTGGTGACCAGCTGTTTTGTCATGAGCCGAATAATCATGCCAAAGCATTTGACCAACTGCAGCTCATTTTTTAAAAACGCTTTGTTGCGTACATGACTTCAATAGCATCTGCTTTTGGTTTATAGAAATGAATGTTGATACCATATGAACCATTTCCAGCCATTAGTCTTGTGGATTGTTGCACTCTTCATTATAAATAGTTCACTTCTTCTTTTTTCCTCGCCCAAATGATTAATGTGCAGCTTTTTTTTCATAAAAATGGACGCATTACATATTAAAGCTGGTATCATGGAGCAAAGGCACCAGCAGTGACCCAGAAAATATTTGTCAAATGTGTGTAATTGATCATGTTATATCCAGGAATGCTGGCGGTGTGTATGGGGCCTGACACTCCTCTCTCTAATGTCTCCCTGGGCTCCGGCACAGCAGATGGCCCGTCCTAACACCATTTTTTCTTAAAAGAGTGTGTGTGAGGTGGTCCCGATCTCTTCTTGCTCTGGAGCGCAGATGGTGAATGGTGTTGTCAGCTGCTCTAGTTCTGCTTTGGTGTGATTTTTAAACTCCACTAAACATGGAAATGCTGCACTGAGGTGATGTCAGATGGACTTCCTCATTACGATTGAAGCATTTAAGTGAGACAGTTCCATCTCACATATGAAACATGCACATTTCATAGTTTTGAGAATTGAGAATGAGATATTGAATTGTGAGAAAGGGTGACACGGTGGCTCAGTGGTTAGCACTGTCACCTTACAGCGAGAAAGTCACTGGTTTGAGTCCCGGCTGGGCTAGTTGGCATTTCTGAGTGGAATTTGCATGTTCTCCCCGTGTTCGTGTGGGTTTCCTCTGGGTGCTCCGGTTTCCCCCACAGTCCAAAGACATGCGCTGTAGGTGAATTGAATAAACTAAATTGCCCAAAATGTATGCGTGTGTGAATGTGTGTATGGGTGTTTCCAAGTACTGGGTTGCAGCTGGAAGGGCATCCGCTGTGCAAAACATATGCTGGACAAGTTGGCGGTTCATTCCGCTGTGGCGATGCCTGACGGATAAAGGCACTAAGCTGAAGGAAAATGAATGAATGAATTGTGAGAAAGCCCATGAACGTGCAAATTGAACTATGAGCTATTTGTTCCTGGAACACAAAAGCAGTCCTAATTGTCAGGGTTTTGGAAAATGTGATTTATGCAATAATTAAACTAATGTTTGGCTTGTTAGGACAATATTTTGCAGAGTTATTATTGAATATTTGGAATCTGAGGGTTCAAAAAGATTTTAAATATTGAGAAAATCGCATATGCAGTTGTCTAAATTAAGCTCATAGCAATGCACAAAACAAAAAATTAACAAAATATCTACATGAAATATGATCATATTGTAATAATTTGGCATAAACAACATACAAATGTGCAAAAAAAACAACAACGTGCAAAAAAAGACACTATTTTCGTACTTTTTGTTTTTTATGAATGTCTTGCAGTTCAAAGAAACAGAAGTCAGAATTATGATACACAGTCTTACTAATAAATGTTCTTTATTGGCATCATTGGTTCCATAGAGAATCTTTAATATCCATGGAACCCATTTCTTCCACAGGTTTTTTTTTAAAGGGATAGTTCACGCAAAAATGAAAATCACCTCACCATTTACTCTCTCATGTGGTTTTGAACCTTTAGGACTTTTTTCTTTCTTCTGTTGGACACAAATGAACTTATTTTGAAGAATTCTGGTTGCTGGCACCTATTGACACCATAGTATAAAAAATAGAAATGGAAGTGATGAAAGTCAATGGGTGCCAGCTACCAACATCTTTTTTGTGTGTCTCTTATCTTTTTTCCGAAGAACGGAACTCATTAAGGAACTATCCCTTTGGTTCTTTATATTATTAAAATGCTCTTCAAGTTGCAAATAAAATGGTTCTTTAATGAAAAGTTGTTTGAAAAGTTCTTTGGGGAACCAAAACTGGTACCGTTGCATGTAAACATCACTATTACCTATTAATATTAGTTTCCCAGTTGTTGTTTTTTAAAATCAACTGACAGTGGCCTTCCACACACCATCTAAATATGCATCTACTAAAGAGTTAAAACGACACACAAAAGGAGACTGCACAAACAGTGTGCAAACCTTTAGTGCTGTGTAGGTCACTTACAAATTGTAGTCTGTTCCTAGTTACAAAATAACTAGACGAAAACCTGTGATTAATAATGCAATCTACTGCATTACACATTTTAGCTAATGTATTTGGACCGCTTCAGTTTTCATAACTATGATTTGTAAAGGACCTGCAGCGTATCTGTGGGATTTCTTGATTTTTTTTAATCATGATTTTAAAATACCATGTAATTGCAAGTACTATTTTTAAATTTGAATATGTAAACTAGATTAGATATAATCAGTTACTACTGACTCATAAACTAAATGAACTGTAAATAACTGAACGTTCTAATATTTCTCTCATTGTGCAGATGTTTGGGGCTGATGATGTGGTGTGCACACGGATTTATGTACGGGAATGAACACCCGGGCGGAGGAATACTCCAGCACTTGCAGCTTTGGAGGACTAACATTTTCATCGAGACTAACTTGCACTGCAGTGTGTTAGTGGATACATTCTTCTATTCTGACTTGGTTAGCATTTTTATGTATTCATTAGACTCATTTTTTTTGATAATAAGTCTTCTTAATGATATATGTACAGAGTTGGATAGGCCTGTGTGGAGCTGTAAGTTAGGTGTTGGACTGATGGGGAAATGAGCAGGCCTTCTGTTTGTTATATTCATACTTATATCTGACAAACATTTTTAGACCATATCTCATGATACATGCATGTAATAATAAAAACATGTGATGGTAATGATGTCATTGTATTTATCAATTTCTTTAACCTGCACATTTTATTAAAAGATAAATGGGTGTTTGTGGCACTGTCATGAAACCTTTATAACCATAAGATGAGTTCATGTATAGTTCAGTCATGCCATTTTAAATGCAAAGCTGACATTGCCTGAAATGTCTTTGTTGTGACAACTTGATATAACCAAATACACCATGACCTGTCTGTCATAACAACTTGACATTATCAAGACAACATAACTTGTCATAAATCTGTCATAAACATGATTGCGATAAGGCCATTATAATTGTCATGAATTTTATAACAGCATTATTAATGTTTTTTATTGACCTAAACTACAGTGATGCAAATTAAATGTTATTAAAATGTCATTTCATATCAATGATGCTGGAATAAAATTATTTACCACTTTCACTGAGAATTTTTTAACGATATTCATTTTGTTCCACAGAAAAACAAAAAGTTATCAAAATATTCAGGACACAATTGAAATGTTCGTTTGGTGTGATGAGTCTTGATTTCTAAAGCAATTCAAATGTTAGGGTCAGAATTTGGCATACACAACATGAAAGGATGGATCCATCCTACCTTGAATCAACAGTTTAGACTGGTGGAGGGATAACGACATGGGGGAAAGACACTTTTGAAGGATCAGTTTACCCCAAAAAATTAAGATCTGCTTTTAATTACTCCTCATGTCATTCCAAACCCCTGAGAATTTTGTTCATTGTAGCAAAATGCAAATGAAGATATTTTAGTTGAAATAAGAGAGCTCTCTTTTCCTCTATAGACAGCAACTGTAATCATACGAAGTTTGAAGAAAAACACTTTTGCACCAAACAGTACATGTAAAGTCTTTTTCTGGTTGCCTGTTTACTAAGGGCCATACAATGTTAAAAATGTTGTTGCGCTGTTGACTCTAATGGCAATACGTCATGCCCATAGTAAACGTGTACTATTCATGAAGAAGTGACGAGGAAGAGAAGACATGATTTCTCCAGTTTTACCTTTTTTTTTGGCACACACAAGTGTTCTTTGAGCTTGGACTGATTACAGTTTAACCACTGAAGTCACATTGAATGTTTTGACAATTTTACTGTTCCTTTTCTGGACATCTATTGTGGACAAGGGAGCTCTCAGATTTCACCCGAGTTATGTTATTTGGTAACACTTCACTTAAAGGGGTGTTCATAAGTCTTATGAATGTGAATGAGATTTGATGCATGCTTATGCCAACTGTTATTAAGTGTGTCAAGTGGCTCAAATATGACATTTTAAATGAAAAGTGACATTTGTGTTTATGACTTGAAATCACCATGACAAAAAAAATGTCATAAATCTGTCATAAACATGACTGCCATGAGCCCATTACAATGTTTTTTTTTTTCCTGGTCACTTTTTTAGTGGAACAAACTGTATTTGTCATTAATGTAACATTAAAAGTGTCATTACTCAGTCAAACAATTTTTAAGAGCGCTATTAATATTTAATAACATTTTAATGACAAATTCGGCTTGTACGACAGTAGTTAAGGTCAATAAATATTAATCACGCTTATACCTTATACAATTCATGACATTTATAACAACTTCATGACAATCATGTCTATGACAGATTTATGACAAGCATAGTTGTCATGACAAGAACAAAAACAAGTTGTGATAACCAAGTGCTGTGTGTTGTGATGTCAAGTTGCCATAACAAATAATGTTTAAAATGTAGCATTTAAAATGTCAGAGTTATTGGCACTTAATTACAGCTGTGATAAGCATGCATAAAATCTCATTCATGACATGTCATAATTATAAAGGTTTTTTATGTCTTATGAACACCCCCTCAAGTAAAGCGCTACCTTGAATTTTCATTTTTGTGTGAACTAACCCTTTAATACAAAATGTGCATCGGAAAAAAACACAGCCTACCTGAGTACTGCTGATCATCTCCATTCCTTTACAACTACAGTGAAGCAATCTTGTTCTTCCAGCAGGAGAATCTTCCATAAAACAAAGCTCAAGTCATCTCAGACCGCTTTCTTGAACTTGACAATTAAAAGCACACGCACACACGCACACACACACACACACACACACACACAC
>CAIGQW010034093.1:582827-604319 GCA_903798125.1 Danio choprae
AGATTTGACATCAGCGTAAATTTGGTTTATATGTGACCTCTGTAGGGGGAGCAAATTTAAATAAATTTGCACCGTTTATGAGACTTGTGTACTTTAATGTTGTTGTATAAGAAATTTGCATAAGACTATAATATACTAAATATAAACACAAAACCAATCCTGAATAAAAGACAACAAGCTAACAAAATTCAATAGTAATGATGTAGGCTACCATAATGGAACATTTGTTTAAAAATGTCTGTAGGCCAGTTAGACAAGTGAAAAAATAATAAAAATTCAAAGCAAATTTCTTATACAACAACATTAAAAATACACAAGTCTCATAAATGGTGCATTTAAACTTACTCCCACTACAAATACAGGTTAAAAAGGTCATACATAAACCAGATTGTGTCCTGTTGTACAATAGCTATATTGAGCACGATGCTACGCTATTCCTTCAAAAGCAGATTGTGGAGACATTTTAATAGTCCATAATCAAAAATGGTCATATCGCACACCCCTATGTGCAACCCTATACACAAACCAGTTTTGTAGTACTTACTGGGTTCTTTCAAACGCAGCTGGATGGCTGGGCTATCGTTCTTCTCTCTTTTCAGTCCCAGCACGTTCCTCTCCCACTCCCTCTCTCTGGCGTCTTCCTCGATCTGTTTTTCTGCCTGTCCGTAGATCCGCAAGAGTCGCGAGCACAGGATATAATGCAGCCGCAAGAAGATGTACCAGTTATTGTTGACGAAGAAAAGGTTGTAGGCATCGTCACAGCTACTCAGCTTCTGCTGGCTAGCAGCTGTATGGCTGAAGAGGAGCTTAGATTTTGACGAGGTTGTCCCGTTGTGCTTTTTAGTCCCATCCTCATCCGGTTCGGTCTCCTCTTCATCCTCCTCTTCTACGTCGGAAAGCTCACCACGCCGAGCAAACAGCATGTCAGGGATGAAATGGTAGATGATCTGTTTGATTTTGTATTTGTCATCCTTGTGGATGCCGGATTGC
Organism: Danio choprae; assembly: GCA_903798125.1. Taxonomy (NCBI): domain Eukaryota; kingdom Metazoa; phylum Chordata; class Actinopteri; order Cypriniformes; family Danionidae; genus Danio; species Danio choprae. The sequence continues at coordinate 583,818 of CAIGQW010034093.1, forward strand.
CTCTTAACATGGTGGATGATGAGAGCGGCTGCATCTTCCAAAATCTGACTGTCCTCGTACATGAGGTTCATGTGAGGGCCTGAGGGAAGGGCGGAATTGTCTTCTGAAGCCTGTTCTTGTCGCTAAATGAATGAAAAGGCCATTATAAGACACCCAAAAGCATATTAAAGGTATTAATGTGGTTTAATTTGGGGTTTCATACCTCATCGTAGAGTGTCTCGATTTCATTGAGCAGCGTCTTGGAGCGAAACACTTTTGTGTCGTTCTGCTTGAAGTTAATGCCTTGGTGATCTAAAGACTTCAGGTAGTACTTCTCATTCTGTTCCCTCCAGATCTTATTGAAGCCCCGCTGAGCCTCTCGCCACTCCTCCTCTTTAATTTTCAGCCTGTGAAGACAAACAACATGAATTCTACAAAGGAAACCTGAAACAAAAAGAGCTGAATAAGACAGTTCCCCGCTTATCTGACAAAACCATTAGACATTTAGAGAACACAAAATTATGTGAAAGTATAGTAATAACATGGTGGGCACTAGGAAAACTGCAATTTTGAAAAACGTGTACACGGGGTGTAAAAATACATTTGATTAAATCCTGCTGTCAAAAGTAACTGTTATATTTATTCTCTACAGATATTCTTTTTATACATTTAAAAGAACAAAATTGAGACTTTAGTTAGTTGATCCAATGTGAAACACCTGGTTTCTCATTGCGTTTTTCTTCTATCTGAATTAAAAAAATAAATAAATGCAAGATTGATGCCACATGCATTTGACAGATCTTGGTCTACTTGCACTCAGTTTTGGAGCTGAGTGAACTTATTGTAATGTAATGTTATATCATTTAAATGACAATACAGCAGTAAAATAAAACAGTAATATTAGTATTATTATAGTATTTGACATTTGAATTTAACTGTAGTTTAACTGACTTTTTTACAAAATCTGTATAAAAAAAAAAGAGGAAACTGGGCTTACACCATGACCTAAACACACGCGCTGCAACATGATAATAGCTATCTTTTCCATGTTAAAATAATTTTTGTCCCAACCATCTAAACAATTTCGTAAATAAAAAAAACATCCAAATCACGAAGAAACAACAACAGTATATTCTACTATGGCAATTATCACCTCGGGTACAGATTTGTGCTTTATTCAGTGTTAAATGCTACCAATGTGAGTTTGAATATCATTATACGTGAGATATATTACCCTACTACTGAAAGCAGCAGCAGAGAGTTCACCTCAGATCTTGAAAATAAAATAACTTGCAGACGGTTTGAAAATGAAAGCTAGAACTGTGACTCAAACCACACCAGTCACTCAGCCTATGTACTTTTAATAATGCTAAATATGTATTAATTAGATTATAACCCTTACCATTTCGTTGGCAGTGCAGTGGCTGATATTTAAATGAATGGCTGGTATTTAAATGTTTCTGTGGTGTTGCGTTGCGTTTGATGCAGGCAAATTGCTTGTCGCTGGAATCTTGTCGTGTCACGTGTTGTTAGGACACAGTGTTAGTGTAAACTATGCAGACCTATATGATAATGTTAAAGGTGTGAAGCAGAGCCAATCTGTAACAATCTCAAAATGATTTGTATCCGTGTTCTGATTAAAATGAAAATGTATGTGGTAATAAAACTAATTTATTTTATTTAAATTAAATATTTCAATTAAAGATCATTTTAAGTGTAATTTTATTCCCTTCACAGTTATTTAACAAATGTGCTTTTGCGACTCAGTTAATACAAAATCATTAAGAAGTAATAATAATAATAATAATAATATATTTTTTAAGTGGAACATTGTGAATGGAGTCCTGTCAGGACAATCATCCAGAAACAAACTAGCTGATTAGAGAACATGAAGGTTGAAAGAAAATATTCAGTGCCTGTAAATTTTAGCTATGCATGCAAATCTGAACAAATTCTAGCTAACGAATAAATAAATGTTTGCCATCTCTACAATACCACACATCCCATCATATCAACATATTTGACTTGAGCTCATTTTATTTATAGAGTTACTTCACACATGCACGCACACTAGTTTATTAGCTTCGGAATATTCAGATTGTTGTATTAGTGGTTGTTCATCAGAGGACCAAATGCTTACCAAAAGACTTAAAAAGTGATTTAATTTCAAACATGAACATTTTCACATGTTAATTTAGCCTACGACATTGACTATTTATAGACCGCTTGTTCATTGAACTGCATTTAACATCAGTTAATTTAACTAAAGTCAACGCAAAGGCAACTACAAAAGCATTTATTAATCTTAGGCAATGTTAATTTTTTAATCCAAACCTAATAATGCAATAAAATCTAAAGTTGTAATTGTATTATTAGGTGTTAATAACAAATATTTATAGTTAGGTCAGTTAATAACTAATAAAACTGTTGTATTTTTATTCACTTTATCATATAACTATATTATTGCTATTTCTCACTGTTGATTTTAATGAATTAACTCATGTTTCCTAATGAGACTTTATTGTAATGTGTTTCCTATTGTACTTTATCATCATTTTGCAATTTAATTTGTACAAAACATTAATTTACTCCAAACACCCAGTACAATAAACCTATATAATTTAGGTCAATAGCATGATAATACTGTTTATAATGAAAAAAGCTTCAGCAAGTAATCGCAAAAAAGAAAATTTGATACCGGCAGAAAACTAGAAATACTATGGAACTACAATGGTGCATGTTCAAAAAAAAAAAAAAGGTCTTTTGAAAACTTGTATGAATTCACTTCAGACAATGACATTTATGCTGACCTTTTGAGCACAATAGGTACAGAGACAGCAGGGTTGGTCTTGAGTCCGTCTATGATGTCTGGCGCTTTGTCACCATATATCCTCTGGATAGCTTTACGATGGATGACCTCTGAAGAGCCTCCGATGGTGTTGTCCAGCCGGAATTTGGCTTGTTCCTCGGCAGACATGCGGGAGATTCTCTTTTGAACAGCCTCCAGAACACGGATAGTGGCGAGGTTCGTCTCCAGCACCACATCAAGCTACATGACACCAGACATATGTGGTCAAACACTGAACTGGATAATCTAATTAGACTGATCTCTGTCACAGTGACGATTTGTTTTGATGGCTTACCTCGAAGCGCTCGTCTTCACATCTATATATATGTTCTTCATACTGGGTCTTTTTGGAACTGACAAAGGTTGAGTCCTCAGACCAGGATGGAAAGGACACCCACGTATCATTTAAAACCTGAAAATAATGGTCACAATATTAGACTTTCAGTGCAAAACTATTCTTGTCTAAATAACTCACAACTATTGTACTGTTTTTTTTTTTTAGATGTTAATATCAGTATGTTTTAAGGATATCTATAAGCAAGAGTGCACCAAAGCAGTGACAAAATTTTGTAGTGCAGGTAGTTTGATCTTTACTTTCAATGGCTATTCCTGGTCATTTACCTGTAGTGGCAAACTAATCATAAGTCTTAACACATATGCAGAAACGAGTTTACTTCCGCATTGGAAAATAATGTGGAAATTAATTCTCCCAATTTTATTGTTTAATTAAATTTGTATGTTTTGCCACAGTTTTATTTCTTTATTTTAATTAGAAAAACCATGCTTTGAATCAAAATCATTGCAAACGTCACAAGCTGTCTTTATGCCAATGATAACAGTTAAGAGACATCTGGATGATGGTGCACCTGATAATCCGCTAATGTGTGCTGCACTCCGTGAATGACTGTAGCGTAAAACTTATTGCTAGTGCTAAGCAGCTAATAATGCAGAATGTGTTTTTACTCTGAAAAAACAGAGACAAAGGCAATGGAATGGCAAAAAGTGCAAAGTGGATATGTGAGTCAATCTGAACTTAAATTGGCGCTTTTGAATTGGCTGACCTCTAAAACTAAAATGTCAAGAAAGATATATTTTTCATCTCTAAAAAGACCCAATACCTGCTGTAAAATTTCCATATAGATCAGTGTGCTAAAGAAATGAGCTAAAGCAGCGACAGGACAGCTCTCTGCGGGCATTCTCACCTCTTTGCACAGTGGAGTTCTGCCTGTACATCGAGGCTGCTGGAAGCTCTTGGGAAGGGCTCTGTAACTGGAGCCCAATCTTTTGCAAGACGCATAATCAATTTCCATTGCGATGCCTTCGGTGGCTCGCTCTTTGGGAAAGCTCTCAATATGGGCACACTCTCTATAGCCAAGAAAGTTCTTGAACCATGTGAAAAGCTCTGGGAACTTCCTGATAACAAGAAAATAAATAATAATCAGAAAGAAATCAAGAGCAAACATTTGCTACATTATTAATATGTATTATTACACAATGCTGTGAAATATGTGATTCTGATTGGTCAATGAAAACATTCTAAGGTATATTATTCTCTGTTAACAACCTGATTAAACCAATAACACAGGTTCATTCGGATACTATGAATCATCTTGACTGTTAGTGCATATATACATAATCTAATCTACATATGTATGCATATGCTCATCTACATATATGCTCGCTCTTGACTGTCTGCTGCAGTCTTGTGACAGAATAAAAAAATTAACAAACAACAACAACAACAACATGTAAGTTAGTGTAAGCTGCATCAAGCTGTATTGTTAAACTTTTTCTCTCTGTAAGGTTTACATTTACTTATTATTACAGCTAAGATCGATGTTTTGTGTCTAATAGTTCAGTTTTGTGACAAGGAGCCATGTATTAAGTAGAATAATGTACATCCTGGCAGTTGTTTTGGGGGAAAAAAAGCCCTTCAGTCTTAAACAACAGCTCTCCAATTTGCATCAGGCTGCTGATAAGCCTGTCAGATTTATTCTGTAAGAACAACCGGCTGGATGCACATTATCCCTTACATCGGTTCTCAAACCTGGTCCTGGCGTACTACAGCCCTGCACATTTTATATTATACCACTTCAGAGGTTTGTTCTATTTGTCCATAAGTGCTCTGCAAATGGGACATCAAAGGTTATTCTGTCATGATTCCAGTTCAAATGAAGTGTGTTCAATTCAACAGATATAAAACCTTGCAAGACGTGACTTGTATGCAAATGTGATGATTGGGGTTAAATAGCCCTTCATACTTCTGTAACAAGTTTCATCTGACGATGCTGCAAACAGCACGATGAATGATTTAAAAAAAAAAATTTTTTACGTGTTTTAAATTTAACATTTCCTGTGTGCAATGTGTAGAGAGCAGTGAACCCCATGTAGGGAACATGTCATTCTGAACATGATTCCTTCTTGGTTTACTCTTCTAATGAGCTGGTTATCTAAATCAGGTGTGTTAAACAAGAGAGACATGTAAAATAATGCAGAGCAGAAGTATACCAAGATCAGGTTTGAAAAACGCTGCCTTACATAAGAAATAACCAATTATTACATTGCTTTTTAATTTATTGTTAAATAAAGGCTGCATAAAAAGATCTTAAAATCAGACTGCAGATGTCTCACAGATGTCTATATGAAATTAAATTGGATTCCACTCACCCCAAGAAAGGCAAAACCAACTGCACAAGTTCAGCCCGTGAGATGACTTCTTGATTGAAGATGACCAAACAGCGTAAGAAATTGTCATAAGCCTCTGAACTGCGCAGGGCTTTCCGCACCTGAAAAGAGAACACAATTCATTATAATCCTCGTACTATATCCTGTCCAACTTAATGCAATTATTTCTGTATTCCACTGTAATCACTCCAAGAGTATATTAAAGCAATTACCTTTTCAAAAAAGAGAGATTCAGCACCAATTCCAAGTTTGCTGGCTTCCGCTATTGAAGGGTCTTTCACTGCAAACTTTTGCTTTTTCTGTTGAGGAGTTAAAAATATATAAAATATATTGATGATGCTAAAACCAGCCATAAAGTGCAGTTTAAGTAAAGTTTTATGTGAAGTCACCTTAACGGGTGGTGTAGTGGGTGGCCCTGAATGTCTGCGGATCTGACAGCCATTCTGGTTAAACCTCTGCTTATTGTTCAGCTGGGGTCTCTTTACTGTCCCTCCATGATCAATACGCACAGCCTCAGCCTTCTCTGCTGTAGTCTTACTCAATAACTGAGGAGAAGAGAAGGAGCTTATAAATATTAAGCATAATGAGTTCAACTTCATGATTTTAGTCAAAGATCTCAACAGACTGATGAACACCTACCACTGAACTGTTAGCATCTGGCAGGAACTGGCCGAATTCAGAAAGCAAGTCTTCCTGGTTCTTGAAAAGCTGGGCCACCTGAGCGTAAACCTGCTGCTCAGTCAGAGTGGGTGTGTAGTTTCCCCCTGCCTCCTTTGCATTACGCTGCTCCTTCTAAACAACAAATAAAACACAACATTTACAGTAAGCAGGCAGCTTGAAGGACTGCAAATACACACTAGTGTTTTAAAAGTTTGAGCATTTTTTAAAGAAGTTTCTTATGTTCGCTAAAGGTGTATTTAATTGATCAAACAGAGTAACACTGAAAAACAATATTACCACCAAGTTGTACCCAGAATTTTAAACCATGAATACTGTCCTCAGCGATGCCTCAACTCCTACCTGGTATGTGTGCAGAATTTCCAAGAAGGATTTGTAGACCTCTGGCTGGCCCTGAAAGCGGTTCTTGATTTTGTTCACATAGTTGATAGCGTGGTTGAACTCTACGGGCTGGTTGTTCTGCAGCGGGGTTGATCCGGCAGTGCTGCTGCTGATAGGAGTTTGTGACTGGACCGAGGGCGAGCGCGGGGAGGCGTAAGAGGGAATGGACGGATTCGGCTGGCTGGTCGGGGTAAGTGCAGGAGACTGCATTGGCTGTGGAACATAAAACTCCTTTAGAAAATCTGCAAATGTACAACTGAAATCAGTATAGAAGGCGTAACGTATTTTTTTTACCTTGCTGATCTTGGCAGGGGTTGGCTGGCTGGGGATGACCAAGGCAGCAGTGCTGGTGGGAGCTGCTGGTGGGGGCTGTTGCGGCGCTGGCTGTGTTATGGGGAGGTTTTGAACAGAGATGCCATGCGGGGTGATGTGGTGGATCTGGCCTGGAGTGGTCACGTTAACCAGATCATTGGTTTGAACCTCAATCTTGTAGCCAGGAGGCAGGAAGGTGTTGAAGCCCATGATGAGGTCTGGATGGCCCTTGAAAAGCTGGGAGACTCTGCTGATAACACCTGGCGTATCAATGCTGATGGCAGAAGGACAGTACATTTAGTCTATTTGATTAGAAAATGGCACAGGAATCAGAACAGATAAACACAGGAGTCCAAGAACAGATGATCTTGAGTTAGCGCTGAGAGGTTAATCAAAGATTCATTTTATAATTATCTCTTATTTTCTCAAATAGTATTACACTTACATCAGATACATGTCAGAGATCTTACATCTGATTACGCTCACGAATAAGCACACATACTGTACATCTGCTTTCTTTTTCAGCAATATGCGCTTTCCTCTATGAGTGCATGTAAACATAGGTTATATATAATAAAAAGACCGAAAAAAAAATGTATAAAAAATAAGAGAAAGAGAAATAAAAACAATTAATAGCTACAATACCAATCAACTCCAGAGGAAAAAAATATGTATATGTAGACAGTGATCCATTGCATCAGATTTTAAACTAATGGTTCAGGTCTATGGGGTTTTGCATAACTGGCCAATTTTTCCCAAAACAAAATAAATTGTTCCATTTTCTGATTTACAATTGCAGTAATTTGCTCCATTTTATACATTTCCATTTTAATTTCCATCCATGCATTTAGGACTTTCTTGTGACAACCATTTGTTAGGTAATAATCTTTTTGATAGCAACCAACAGGATATTCATTAAATATCTCTTTTTAACCAAAAAATTACATTTTACAATCAAAGGGTATGACAGATTTAAAGGTATTTTGTAAGGCATTGTGTATTTCTTTCCAATTGTTTTAACTAACAAACAAGTTTAATTTTCATGCACATTTTGTCAGTAAAGCAAGTTCCAGTAAACCTCCAGCATGCGCGTTTAGATGGTGCAGCATCTTCTACACAATCGTTGTTCACTGATAAGCTATACAAAATTTGTTTTAAATTAACATTAAAGTTAATCTGTTGAAAATGACATCAATATAACATTGTGATAACGACTGCTGTTTGCGAAGAGTCTGTGTAAATACTGCACATGAAATTACCACATAATAATAACAACATGTTTTTACTCCAAACCCATTTCATAACTACAGTCACATGTGTTTGAAATCATACCTTTTGTAATGTGATTCTGTAGTTGTGTGTGGATTAGTTACACTGAATCAATGAAAGCAAGTAAATCTTCTGTTTATTCAGCAACCGCTATGGGGATTTTCTGAGATTCTTCAGGTATTTGGAGTTTCCTATGAGAGCGCCCTCTGGACTCCAAAAAAGACTTATTGATGATCACACCACGCTTCCCTGACAAGATGTGCTTGACAATCGTAGCTTTGCTTAATCGTGTTTGTGATTTCATTTGAATTAATCACCCTATATTGAACCTTAAAGATATTCCTTTTCTCTTAACCCCAGACACACAGTGGTGTTATCCAAAATACATACTACTACAGTACCAAGTTGGCATTCAAAAATAAAAACATCATTGTACCAGCCTTTCTGCAGTACTAAGAACTGGATCAGTCTGGTACCCTCAGACTGACAGCTGCTTTCAAACATTTATGTGCACATATTTGTGCGAGCACTCTGTGAAGAGCATCAAAGATCTTTATAACAGTATGTTTTTCGCAAAAAAACAAACAAACATTGCAATGTCTGTTTTTTTCAATATTGTGCAGTTATAGCAGACACCTGTTAATGCAGTGCATTATGGGATTAAATGAGTGCACTCAATATCCACAATGGCTTCAGGATGTCCTAGTAAACAGAGCCCTATTAAAGGGTATGTGAGCCCTTAAGTACACAGCCTAAGTTTACTGTGAAGATAACAAATACATCTAATAGTTCTATACATGGCTCTGTTATTGTCGGGATAACAATACATTTTTAACACTACTAAACATGATTGTAAATAAACTGACTGGTTGTAATATGTCAATCACATGCCATTGGAGTGAACCATGGCCAATGAAATCTGCAAAAAGGTCTGCCTTGATAAACTGAACATTTAACTGCTGGCTTTCAGTGTATGACATACAGATTTTTTTTCATGCTGGTAATTACACACTGTAAAGTGACAATTGAAATAAACTGTGAGACTGAATATAAAACATCGACATTTGACATTATGATGAACAGATTCAGACAGAACAACAAAAACTGGAACATGTGACGCAGAGATCTATTTTGACAGTGTGTGTGCAATAGACCTTCCAATCGGACTCTATTTGGTAAATGCATGTTAATGGGAGCAATTAATCGGTAACCATTGGATTGGGGAAAAAAAGTTTAATAAGAATTTACCAACTGGACCTTCTAGCGAAAATCAACATGCTTGTATGCAACACCCACATCTCCAATCAATGTATACCCAAGTTCCTGCCACACTTTCACTTTTCATTTTTCTCCTTCATTCATTGGAATACACAACTCAAAACAAAGATTTTCTTAGATCCAAAGCTAATAAAATACTGTACTTTTGCTGATATCAATCCATAACATTCAATCTTTGAAGCTGTGAAATTAATCAGTATTTAAACTAAATTAATTGTATTTTACAAGAGCATGCACAATTCAGTTAGTAATGCAAGTAGTCAAAACTCAACACCTCTAACTTGCTACTGCATTCATAAACTTTACAATACATTGTCTTTTCCCAATAAAAAGATGCTTTTGATAAAATGCTGAATCATAGATATTATGGTTACAAAGTGGCACTTTTATTAAATTTCCCTTTTAACTTCAGTCATGAAAGTTGTGATATATTTGTTTAACTGCCCATGAGCAATTTTCGCACCATTTTCTTATCTTTTTAGGCAAGTTGTGTTCATTTTTACCTCAAGCCATGTTAATTTTTCCAACTCTATGTTACATGTTTAGCATTGTCAAATTGCCATCTGTTCATTAGACCAGTCTAAATGTATTGACAACCTATAGAGAGTCATATAATGCGACTGTTATTACCTAGAAAGAACTAAAACAATTAATCAGCATTTCAAAAATGAATTACATTTATAAATTTATACAATATAACACACACATAATCCCTAATTTAACGAAATGAATTAACAATTACTCTTTTCACTGCCTTTCCTCCGTCACTGACAAAGAAAGAAGGGTCAGAGAACAAGAACAACCACAAGGAAGTACAAAGACTCGACAAGTGTTTCTTTCAGGAACCCCGGCCAAAGATAAAGTCCTTCAGGCACTATACAAAACTAGATCAACCAATTTGCGGTGTACAGCTAGACAGAACTAGAAGGGACAGAAACCCAAAAATCGAAAAAGAGAGAAAAAAAAAGCTATTCTAAAAGCAAAACTTAAACTGACCTTTGGGACTTAAACTCCTTCATGATATCCAGGAAGTCATTGTAGACCTGCGGCTGATTGCCAAACTGAAGCTTAACTTGATCCAGATAGGAAAGAGCATCTTCGACCTGAAATAACATGCATATTAGCTTCAGTTCCACATGATTAAACACAGAAAACCCACACACTCTTTTCTAAACAGATCTCTTACCTTGAGTCTTTGAAACTGCTGTTGGCCCAGTGTTGGGGTAGGGACTGGGGTGGCATGAGAGTGACCCTGGCCCACAGGCTGGACAGCTGGCCCATGGTGATGAGGCCCACTGTGCACAGCTGAACTGCTGGTGTGTCCATGTCCTCCAGAACTCTGGGTCAGCGACAACTGTTATACCAGAAGGAGAAACAGTTCATTATTAGGGCTGACTTCCATGAAGTGAAATGTTATTTATGCAATGAATTCCCATTTTTATGAAGTTCTCATTTTTATTAAATGCCACAGAATTGTACCTGTGCTGTTTTATGTGCAATAGTGATGCACAGATTGTGGGTGCATCCAGTCAGGTCATCAAAAAGTATCAATCCTTAATTATTCAAACATTAACTACATTCTGTATAATAGGACTATGTTTTAATGCATTTTTAATCCGGTAGACAGCCACTAGTATGCAGACTCTCATTTAAAACAACGCATGTTGCTATAATGGCAACAGCTACATTCCCCAAGTCTGAAAGAAGTAATAAAGCATGTGTTTTTCTTAATAAAACAATGCAGGTTAAACCAAACTTGTTTCTTAAACAAATGTTTAAAATTTATAAATACATAAAAAAAAATTATAAACAACTTATATGATTATATGGTATGCGCAGAACAGCTCTAACGTCACTGAATCTGAACGATCCACTAACATCATGTTTAAATCAAATAATTAGAATAGGCCTAATTAACGTTGATGATTGCTTGCAGATATCCATAACAAAGAACTGAAGGTGGGGGTGAATGATTTGTTTGAAGCAGTGGATAAGGGTGACATTTGAGCCGATCCGTACATCTGTAATGTACTATACACATGTATACCGCATGTATCAAAAAAAATCACTTGAATGCCAAAAAATACGTGGACACTTCTAATGAAGAAAATTGTATTACAAGAACAATTTGTGAAACATTGCAAAAAAATGAATGACCAAAGAATACACAGGGTTCTAACCAGCACACTCCCAGTTTCATTTAAATTAAGAAAGAGTTATTTTTCTCAGTCAGCAGTTGAACAGGAAAAAAAAAAAAAAGCTGGGCTGAATGATAAATCGCATGCGATTGTCGTGTGCATTTGTATATAACATATACAATGGGGGAAATAAGTATTGAATGTGTCATGTTTTTTCCTGGGAATAATATTTCTAAAAGAGCTGTTGACATTGAATTGAACCAGATTTAGGTAAAAACCCAAACAAATACGAACATAAACAAAACAAAAATTCTGAAAAAATAATTATGTGTTATAACAATGGAATGACAAAGAGAAAGTACTGAATTACTGAAACGTGGCAGCTTAAAGACGCCTCTCATATGGAGAATGAAGTCACATGCATTGCTCAGGTGAGTTTTTCACATACTTCAACAGAGTATAAAAATCTTGATGGTTCTGTGGGCCTCCTCTAACAAATCTAATATTTAATTTGTATTTTATATTGAATTCAATTCAGGTAATTGGCTGGGCCATTCTACAGCTTGATTTTCTTTCTCTGAAAGCATTTGAGAGTTTCCCTGGCTGTGTTTTGGATCATTGTCTTGCTGAAATGTCCACCCTGGTTTCATCTTTATCATCCTGATAATGTACGTAAATGTTAGACTGAAGCAGTAATATTAATTTACACTGACAAAGATTAGAGGGTTGCTGAGTAACTACTGAGAGATTTCAGCTGCTGTCTGGGTTTTCACTGCCTTTCTACACCTCCCTTTCTTCGTGTGTTCAACAATTTTTACATATATAAATTTCCTTGGTTGTTACCAACATCCTGTGAAAAGTCAACAGCACCTTTAGAAATAAGTTTTCTATGAAAAATTAATATATATGATATATTCAGAGTGTGTTTAGCTGGAGCAGCCTTTACTACACAAAGCAATTTTCTCTGACGTCAAATCGCAATTAATTATTCTGCGATATTGACAACTGTAGCTTTTCAATGAACTACAGCCCTTTGTAGTAAATGTTGCTAATGTTAAACCTAAAAGCGCATGCAAATATCACATACAATGAAGTTTTTAATCAAAACTCACTCAGTCGAGTGTTTAAATTAAATGAAATTATGTCTTTTTCATAGAATAATGCAGCATAATATAGCATGCAGCATAATAGCATTCTAATAAGCAGCGACAAAGGTCTTGCATCTTTATATACTTTATTATCAGGACAATTATAATAAAAAGAACTTAGATAAACCATATGTTGTCGTGGTCAAGTGTTGATTAATCCTGCTGAATCAAATGAAAGCGGTTTAATCTGTTTATCCTATGCTATAAAGATTTCCCATAAACTGGTATTTCCTGGGTTTCCTCTGAACTGTTCAACTCGCAAGAGCGCCCTCTGGCCTTCGGAGGACATTTACTACTGATCACATCACTGTACATTCCTCACATGATGTGCAAGGCAGGCCCAGGTTTTGCTAATATTGCAAATGCAATTTTATGTTGATTTATCATTCAGCCCTAATCACCATATTAGTTCCTGTCTGGTTCAAAATAATGCATTTAAACGTGTTAATATTTTAGAGAATGTAGTTAATATTTGCTAAATGTATGACTGATCCACCCCAAATTAATCAAAATGTACTTTTTGATTACCTGACCCGTCCAATCCACGGATAGAATGACGATCTGTGCATCACTAGCCAGATGCTTTCTAAGTGCTACAAAATGCAGGTTGTGCTCCAGGGAGTTCTGCCCTATACTCTAGCGCCACAGTGGTCAAATTGTGATATTGCCGGCCCTTACATTAGGTCATGTGATCAAACGACTACAAGACAACCAAAATTGTTGACAATATTTTTTGCCCTAATGTAAACATCACTATCCTATGCATTACTCTTCAATGCACACATTTTCAGCCAGCATCTATTACTCACCAGATATTAATTCTGACAATTTTGCAAACACACTGAAATGTACTCGCGCAAAAAACACAAAGTTAGCAAAGTATGTCACTGTTATTGTTTCCTTAATTGCAATCGACATCCATAAGAACTTTACTAGCGCAACACCTCCTTTTATTTATTTATTTTTCTTTTGATCCAGCCTGGAGATGTAGTTTTCAAATTGTATGCTCAAACAGGGACTGGATGTTTTGACGTGCTGTTCTGTCTGTATTTCACACAGCACTCAGAAACAAGACATGAATATAAAAGATTTTTAAAAAAATACTGGAAAGTATAATACACTGACAAGACAACACACGTCTATTCTCTCTGTCATCCCTGATGTAACTGGCTATTGAATTTTCTAATATATTCACCAGCTGGATCCTTGCACAGAAAACTTTTCAGGAGTTTACAGACTTAAAATAAAAATAATAGACTTTAATCATAAGAGCAGAATCATACCAATTTCTTGTCCAAAATATACTTCTTTCTGCTTTTTAAACAATTATTTACAGTATAATATAGACCTTTGTCTTGATTGCTGCATGGAGTGTGCCATAGCAACCAGCGTCTTCCGGCAGGATGCTTAGAACTTCTGTTTACAGTGTTTACAGCTGGTTAATCTTTATCCGAAAATGGTTGTCAATACCGTTTTGAGTGGCTTACGGAGGGTTTTTGTGATGCACAACTATGATTTTGAAAGTGTGTGTTAAAGCCGTTATACTTCTGTCAGATGCGGTTTAAGCACGAGAGTCTGCCTTCAGATAAGATGCTGAAATATAGCGTCAGTGTTCCCGACCTGTCAGCTGTTATACTGCGCTCAGCGGGCTCACACACACACGCACACAAACACACACATCACACGCAATACATCACTGCATTAAAGAGCAAACCATATTAATGGCATGAAACTTAACAGGTATGTAACATTAAGCCATGAAATTTCCAAAAAATAAAAGTATGTTACTGATACTTTGGTGGCTGATTTGCATGTTGATTCTGATCGGGAGGCATTTATGTTTCATTTAGTTAGTTTGTATAGTGTAGTATTTACCATGTTATGTGTTTTTCTGTCATTTCAAAATGCCACTTTATGGCACTCTTTAAATCAATGTGTTAGTGGGACAGTGTGTGTCAAACATTTTGGTGAATTACATTTATCTGGGCTGGTTATATATTTGAAAAAAGAGAAAATGATCACTTTTGCGATGACGATGCTCCACTTAAATGGCAGAAGATGCCGTCTGACGGTACGGGTAAATGACTCGCAGATATTGGCGCTGATCAATAGCAGAATTAATTCAAAGACATTAAAAGCAAGTCAATTAGATTAAAACCTATCGTATCATAAGCTGTCCAAATGTCACTGTTTATATGCAACAAACTGCCGACCGGAAGTTCTTAGCATCCTCCTTACGAATACATGCAAAGCATAATGGGTAATTTTGTGTTCTATGAAAAAGGTGAATATAATAAAATGTAAATATTTAACTGTAAATTAAGTGCAAACAGTGTTTAATTTCTCAGCAAAGAAAGTACCTCTTTTAGCCATTAAATTGCATATATTTTCTAATAAATCATGATTATTGGACGCATACTTTAAGTTTCACACAATTTCCAGACAATTAAATGTTTAATCCGCAGTGTACACATATAATGTACTTGGAAATTTGCACAACAATAATAGGTGTTAATATTTAGCACTTAACACTTCATTACGGATTTTCATTACCACATTTCTTGTTTATATATATATATAGACTGTGTTTATTAAATTTAGATATATAAACTAAAAATGCTGCAAGTGTGTTGTCAACTTTATGGTACCTGATAGGTCTGTGAGACCGAGTACTGCATGCTGGACGACGGCTGCATGGTCTCTGATGCTGCAGTCTCAAAGAGGGAGGAGGCAGAGTTGAGGACACGGTGCTGAAAGCTGTCCACACCCCCGGGGAGCCGCCGCTGAGAGCCGATCACTGTGTCCTGATCCTCCAAGCGCC
Organism: Danio choprae; assembly: GCA_903798125.1. Taxonomy (NCBI): domain Eukaryota; kingdom Metazoa; phylum Chordata; class Actinopteri; order Cypriniformes; family Danionidae; genus Danio; species Danio choprae. The sequence goes on from CAIGQW010034093.1 coordinate 599,355, forward strand.
GCTTCATTATGTACTCATGCTCCTCACTGCGCCGGAATCTACAACAACCAAACAGGACATATTCATATCAAAGTTACCACTGAATATATTGAATTCATACTTCTAGTGGTTTTAAACAGATCAACAAAAAGTGAGTAAGTTTGGAACATAGGTTTGAGTAAATTACTGGACGTTTGGGTAAACCATCCCTTATGTCTAGATTAACCAATACTCATACGCAAGTTACCACAGAGTTTTTAAATAAGAAGGTCACACACTGGTAGCGCCGCACCAGGTCTTTTAGAACTGTAAACATTGTTTTCTATGAGAGTACGCACACCGCCACCACCATTCTGCATCTGTTCACACTGCTTAGCAAGATATAGAAAACAATGCAAAGACAGGACACTCCACCATGTGTGACACGTCTGGTGTGTGACCCGCTTAACAGTCCAAAAATCTGGTCATATGTGACTGAATTTATTATTTTTAACAAATTTTTAAACAGATTACCACACACAAAAAAAGTTATTTTAATATATTAATATCTATTATATATATGCGCCCAAAATTTAATTTATGCGACCTCATAATATATTTGGGAGCATTTGTAAGGCTGCATGGTTGTAGTGCAACCTGTTTTGATTTTTTTCTAAAAACGTGCTGAATCGGTCTTCCCTGCCGCTATATTGGTTCATATTAGCTGTCAATCACTCAAGGCTTTCCGCTGTCAGATGACAGGGAGCTTTAGTGACCACGGGAAATGCAAACGGCTGAAGTTTAAGTTAGACGCAATGAAAATATACACAGATTTGCAAATCTACCTAATGTTATAAATAATGGCGCTGTTGAGAGCGATCATGTGGTGAATGTTGATCCGCCAGCCGAGATCAATAGAGTGTTTTCGGAGAGAGTGGTGAAAGACTCGGAGTGGATCAGCTGTTTAATCGCCCGAATCTCGAAGTGTTGCATTCACTGCGTGTTCAGTGCAAATGGCAGCTAAATGTAAAATCTAACACTGTATACATCATCGCCAAAGAAGCTCGGCTTTAACTGAAGTTTAAACTGAAACTGCGGCTCATGTCAAAGAACGGTATTGCGCAGGTGGTCATCTCGAGAATCCTGCTCTGCCCCGCGCATATGTGGGGCCGGCTGACTCGCCTGCGTTTCCATAAACACAGAAAAATGTAAATCGGCGCATAACGAGACTGAGCATTTAAAATGACACAAACCGAAACCAAAACTTTTAAAAAGTGGTAGAAGCGACACTTTTCTTGCATATTATTTTTCTATATAGTTACTGATGACTGCTTTGCAGCTTTCAGCATTGAACTGAATGAACTATTATAAATATACTATTATACAACTATTATAAATAAACTGCATGATTTCAAAACCTCCTGCGTGTCATTTCATAGTTTTAATGACTTTCAAAAACAACAATGTCTATTCATTCACTTGGGTGAATAACCACAAATTTGGCTTATTCATGGCTTATTACTACAGGCGTGTCTAAACATTTTTTTCCTGATATGTAAATACAAATTAGTCTCCAACAGGTTTGGCCAAAGACGTGTATTACCTTTTATTCATGCATAATAACCCGAAAGAGTTTAAATCCCACATTGTCTTGAAAAACGCAACGTGTCAGCAGCCTGCAGAGAGAGCGGCTCCACTTCATGACTGCGTGTAAAGTTCGTGACACCTGTCAAATGTACTCGATGACCACTCGATGGCTGATGAATGTGGTTTCACACTGCCCATAAAGTGGAAAGTCTTTGTCGATATTTAACGCAGATCGGCTAACGATATATTGTGACCTTTTGCCACGAGATTGCGACAAAACTTTAAACAATGTTACAGTTCTCTGCAGACCTGTGTAGGCGGATAGCGGCGTGTAAACAGTTATATTGTGAGTGAAACATGCTTCAGCATGTGTGCGGTCTCACATTCACTTGAACGGCTAAACTCCGTTTCATCCAACCGGACTGAGAGAGTCAGTGTGTCTTTGTATCTGTGTGTGCGTGTGTTTATCAGGCCTGAGACTATAAGACCCACACTTTATAATACATTAAATTGGGCAACAAACTTAATCGGACACATGTATTGTGTATGTAAGTGTGTTTTATGCATGTTCACAAATGCTCTAACTATTAAAATGGGTTTTATCAATTACAAAGCTTCGTGAACCTCTCCTAAGCGTCAAAGGAGGCGGCGAACAGTAACCGCCTCTGTCCGACGCAGAGTTCAAACCAACACAAACTGATCACACCAAAATAAAAACACAATCCCAAAACCACCGACTCCGTACTCGACCAAAATATAGAAAAAAAATACCATTTAACAAGCCACCAAACGCCGTGAAAATGCGACAATGCAGTCTGAGCTAGCACTAGATGTTGTCAACTGTTTCCAACTACAAATCAGGAAGTCCTGCTGAATGGTTTCTACCGGTAAACACACAACTGCTCCGTGATCAAAGCTGCACGGTACAGAAGACAACAATAAGCCTGTACTGATCGCTGACAAGATAAAGTCAGTGAACGATAGCTAGACCTTCATGGTGAGCGTGAAACCACCACAGCTTAAAAATCTTATGTAGCCATTGAGTGGCTAGTGCGGCTAGCTAGCGCCTCGACAAATACTCTTATATAATCACTGCTATGACATGCATCACTTCAAAACAGCTCGATAAGATGTCACCATCTCGGAATTTTACGCCAGCCATGTAGTTTTATCGTCATTTAGCGAGGATAGTGGTTTAGGTGTCACTAACTATGAGAGTTAGCTACTTTTAGCCTGCATGAAGCACTGCGACGACGACAGCTAGCGAGCGTCCGCTAGCACGCAAGAGCAAACTCACCCCGCAACAGACACTCCGGGTCACTTCTTTCTGCTCCGGCGAGAAAACAAAACCTGCAGAGCTCGGTCACGGCGCTCTCAAACGTTCAATCGTGTAGGGTTCGTTTTTGAGTGGTAAATTAAAATACACGTAGGCACCATTCAGTCAAGGCGCCAGACCTCAAAATGCATGCTAGGTTGCTAATTGGCTAACATGGGAAAACAACCTCAGCAGGAGGATCCTCTGGTGGAGGCGTGGCCTCTGTAGAGGCGGAGCCAACAAACTCCAACCGAGAGCACCGATTGGTGGATCTCTGGTGAAATTCGAATATATCAGATTTCTGCTGGATTTACCCGCCTACTCTGACAAAAGGAGTAAGTGGAGGGGATTTTGATTCGTATTAGGGATTTGACTCTTTTGAATCGGTTCACTGAAGATTCATACAGATATGTTCTCGTGCATTTCTTTTCTTTCTTACATTGTCAGCAGGAAGCAACGAGTGGGTGATTGCTTTGTTCTGTGCTGCTATATACAATAAAGACGTTATACGATATGAAAATTATAAAAGAACACACTAATTGAAAGAGAAGACTGTAACGCATCGGTTAAATAGCTTGATCTAGCTATTTAACCGATGATTGATCTAGACAGGTAGCTATTGATCTAGACAGGTAGCTATTGATCTAGACAGGTAGCCAAGTCACAACATGAAAGTACGGAAATCAAGCCCAGTTTGTCTTCTTTGTGTCTTCTTTGTTGTTGTTTTTTTACTTAAGTAATCCCTTGAAATGAAAAATAGCTATTCCTTTTACTTCCATGATATTTAGTATTCTTCTTTATGTCAATGGCTACTGGTTTCCAACATTCATCATAATATTTTCTTCAACAAATGAAAGACATTCATAACGGTTTGCAAACACTTGAGAGGGAGTAAATGATCAGAACAACTTTGAGTGAATTATCCCTATTAATGTGAATCAATTTATTACGTCAAAAGATGTGACGACATAATCTCCCACACCGATTTGGCCACTAGGTCCAACAAATGAAACACACCATCAGAACCTGAGGACAAATGCTGTTTCCTTGTGCTGCGACAGCAGCAGCATCTGAAGCAAGGTAAGCTGTCAAAATTCAAATGGCAGATGCTCCAGTGCGAGAGAAAAGAACTGATAAAAAGTCTATGAATGGTTGCCAAAAATGGTACTATAAAACTATGAAACTGTAAAATATTGATAAATATGGTGACTTATTGGACAAACGTTATGTGTCATCCAATAGTAGACTGTTAAATTAATTAACAAAAACAAAAATTACATTATTTTGCCTTTTGTTTGGAATAAGTTAGCTTTAAGATGATAAATAAGCTAATATGCTCCAATACAATGACAAAATTCAAGTTTCTCAGTTCTGCCCAAATGGATCAGCAAGTTTGATGACATCATTCTGCACTTCAGCCTCTCTGTTTCTGTTTTCCTGTCCAATCAAATACTCTCCAGAATATGAAGCGTCCCACTTCAGCTGAAATCGTGCACTATTTTCTGCGATGAATGGCGTGTAGTGCACTTTAAGCCAATTCTTTCCATCTGGGTGAGTGAATTCTGCTTTTACTTCTGTGTGACTTGAACAGCCACACACACACACAGTCTGCTCAGGTTCAGAGACATGACAGAATGGATCATGTGCTTGACACAAAATACCAAACCCAGTTGCAATTTACACAGAATAAAATAGTACTATTAGACTGTGGCTGACATAAGCTGCATGTTGTTGTGTTTTGTCATGTATTCTTTGTAAATGCTTTTTTAGTAATAGACACATATCCCATTTGTTTACAGAGGGGGCCGCCACAATGAGCAAATGCAAAAAAACGATAAAAATAATAATAACAAAAAAAAAGTTAATTTACTGTAAATTTACCCAAAGTTTAAAAATAATTTGACTATAAAAAATAAAATATAAATAATTAATAAAATGAGATTAAAATAATCAGAACTTTATAATGGCTCACTGCAAACATTTTTTGTATAAATAATATATATATATATATATATATATATATATATATATATATATATATATATATATATATATATATATATATATATATATATATATATTTTTTTATTTTTGTTTATTTTATT
>CAIGQW010034093.1:604419-626919 GCA_903798125.1 Danio choprae
TATTATTTTTTAATTTTTTTTCATAGAATAAATGGGATCTTTATGCTGAAAACTTTATTAACATATGTTTTAAATGTTTGGAAGGTCTGATTTTACTATTGTTACAGTATACAGTATAATTTGCTCATACATTTTTCTATATGCCTGAAGAACTGTATCTTACAATACAATGTGCTTGACTTGACCTTACATTTTCAGTGTAATAGATGAACCAGATGTAATGTCTGGTGATTTTATTTTTAGCATACCCTTCTGCATCATAATTTGATCTGACTGCTAAATGTGAGGACATTTTCTAGCATGAAACAAGTCAGAAAAGTGCAAAATAAGCATGTTTATTTCCAACAAGATAAGTGGATGCAGCTTGCTAGATTAAACCAAGTTTTGCCTGTTAGAACGACCCTCTTACAGCTCAAGCTTGAAGATAAAACAACTACACCATCTGGTCCCAAAAAAGCATTTCTTAAAACACTAATTGCCATTCAGAATGACCAATATGTTTAAAAGCAACACTTAAAAACAAAACAAAAATAGATTCAACTTTATTGCCATTACACATGTACAAGTACAAGGCAACCAAATGCAGTTTAAGTCTAACTAGCCATGCAATAGCAGCATTATATAAGTTATAAGTGCAAGTATAGAAAACTATGGGTAACATTTACAGATGTATGTACTGTGAACATAATAAACACGTTGTATTAAATACAATTAGATATTTACAAGTTTGAACATAATATACAGGTTGCTACTAATAATCAGGAATATGCAAATTAATATGAGCATAATATACAGTTTGTTATTTGCTATAAACAGGAATTACAAATAAATATGTAGACATGTATATCATATATTTACAGATGTATATGTTCAGTGGATATGTAAGATATTTTACTGGTTACAATTTCATAGAATAGTTGCTACGGTCAGCTTGTCATCACTATCATGATGTTATTTTTATGTGGTCCCAAATTAATGAATCATAAGACATTTATGTCTCATGTGATTGACTCAAAACAATGTTAACAGCAGAATTATAAGCATCTATGGGCAAAAATTACATATCATGTATTTCTAAGTAGACCTGCTCTTCTGGTTTTAATAAGAATGCAAGCAAAGAGTTTTCTCAAGGTACCTTTACATTAAACCTGGAATGAAGCCATTGTTGTTGTAATAATACCCACTGTTTCACTTTTGTTTTTATAGGCTATAAACAATGTATAGAGTCAAAATCCACCAAGACTAGTGTACACTGTAAAAAATGCTGGGTTCCACACAATTGATTTGTGTTGGGACAACATGAAGGAATTAAGTTAACTTACTAGTTTTTACAAATTTAAGCTGATTGAACATAAAACAACTAAGTTTCCCCCTCCAAAAAACTCAAGAATTGTGTTGTTTCAGCTCATTTTAAATAAGTAGTCTGAACAAACACCAAACATTATTTTATTGAGTGTAGTTTCAGTGTATATATTTCAATGGTCACTGTTAAAACATATACTCTATTACCGTACAATTAAATATTTGCAGTTGTCAAAATGTTGTTTTCATAATTCATTTCGACATGACAGGGAAAATACTGGTGAATTTGTGATGAACAGTGTTGTATGGAGAGACCCACAACAGCAGAGGGAGACAGAGTAATTTCTGAGTGGTTAATCTTTCTTTTTAAGGAAAGAGTAAATAAAAATGAGCTCCCTTGAATGTAATTACGAACACCAAGGGGCATTTTTGGCATCTACAGTGTGTCTGAAATTTATACTCATTCACAATCTGCTCTGGTAGCTTTTCTCAATTCCTTCTATGCACTAGACTTAAAGAGAAAGACTTAATTTGTCCGCACTGTGAACAACACGGTTTCTAAATGTCGAATTGCAAACCTTTTTTTTATTACAATTATAATTACAAATGCAGCATTTTATCCCAAGTGCTCTTATAGAAAGGTTGGTCATGCATTATTCATCATGATTTCACAGTTCTTAACATTGTTATCAGAAAAGCTCAACCTTTCACATAATCAGGACTAGGGCTGCACAATATTTTACATTTATTTACTGGATATATGTACCTCAATATTGTTAGACTCCACCAAAAACCATAAAGCACTGTTTATTTCATTTTTATTTTTGTTCTATTGTTTTCATCTGTGGGGCCTCACGGTGGCGCAGTGGGTAGCACGATCGCCTCACAGAAAGAAGGTCGCTGGTTCGAGCCTCGGCTGGGTCAGTTGGCATTTCTGTGTGGAGTTTGCATGTTCTCCCCGTGTTCGCGTGGGTTTCCTCTGGGTGATCCGGTTTCCCCCACAGTCCAAAGACATGCACTACAGGTGAATTGGGTAAGCTAAATTGTCCGTAGTGTATGTGTGTGAATGTTTCCCAGTGATGGGTTGCAGCTGGAAGAGCATCCGCTGCGTAAAACATATGCTGGATAAGTTGGTGGTTCATTCTGCTGTGGCGACCCCAGATTAATAAAGGGACTAAGCCGAAAAGAAAATGAATGAATGAATGTTTTCATCTGTGCTTTAATTGTTTTTATACATTTTTTAAATATTTTATGCAGATGCACCCCCCTACAAAATCATCCCAATCAATGTACAATTATGAATTCTTTACTAATATAATTTTTAAGTCATCTTGAGAAGTTATATCGCAAGAAATTGCAGAAAAACTAAATTTAGCAAAGCTTTTTTTCAATATCATGCAGCCCTAATCAGGACTGTAGGATTTAGCGATACAGCTTCATCCTTGGATTTACCAAAATAATGGAACATTTTCTCAACGTGAAGGAGGAGGATAATGATAACATTGGTCTCTGATTAGATTTGTGCTGGCTAACCATGTCCTTCTGTCAGTACGTTTGGAAGCTACATGACAGGAATCTGACTGAGCCGGGAGTCTTTCTGTATAGAGATGCTTGGAAGGATGTTACATTAGAGTCTTGCCTGAAGTTTATGAGGCCTATAGGGGCTACTGCTCAACAGTGCTACAGCTACTATAACATTTACTGTGGTGGAGATGAGATTTTCTGATCGGAAAGATGCTGATTCAGGACAAATGTAATGTCACAGTCAGGTTCTTTTTCACTCATGCTATATTTCAATCAATATTTTTGGAAACATATATTTTTTGTAATACTTGTACCATATTGTTAAGTAAAAGTGAAAAATATTAAAAAATACTATATGCTACTACTGCTAAATAAAATAAATGAATGAATAAAAGAAAATTAAATGGATTGGCTAGCTTTGTGCGCCCTTTGACGAATACATTTTGTTTAGATTAAATATAACAGCACATAAACATAGAACAAATAGTGGTTTGTTGCCAAGGGTTTTTCCTGTCTAGCTAAGCAGTTCTGGGTCAGTATAAATTGGCAAAAAGACTATAGGCAAATCAGCAACATTATTATTACTCTGAACCTAAGTAAATAAAAAAGAAAGAGATAAATGTAGCACGATAGATGTTAGAAAGTAAATGAATATATAATAATAATAAAATTAGAAATAGATTCTCTTGTTGTCAAGTCAGGTAGTATGCATATTGTATTGCCTAGTGGGTTACATGAATGCATCTTCATTTTTATTCACCCAACGGTTGACTCATCATACTTGGGACCTTACATCAAAGTAGCACACAGGCATATATTTCTTTCTTGTGACTTTCTTTCTTCTGGCTTGGGGTAAAGGAACAAAATATAAATTACTGAAAACAAATATGTATTTTTAAAATGTTTTATACCATTTAAATGGTTAACCCTGTAATAAGGAATTTGTGGTTGAGTATTAATGGCTTAATTTTGTGCATCTGCAATTGATTGGAAAGATGTTATTTTAGTATTTGGTTTTATTTTCCGGTCTCCAGTGTTTCTAGTCAAATGTGTGTAGGCAACAGGTAGCGTTACTCAGGAAAAAGGTGGATTGCTGTGATCTTGTGTGTGTGACATGTTGTTGTAGCTGGGAGAGATTATTGTCCATCACTCAAACTGCCTAAAGATGGCACATGTTTTTGATTAAACATATCATCACGGATCCCTTTGCACAGGCAAATCATTTATAGTATACATTGTAATGAGCCCTAAATATAAAGAAAATGAAATCAAAATTGACCAGTGATATTAAAGGGGACCTATGCCCCTGTATGTAAAATAAGATGTAAAATAAATCTCTGATGTCCCTAGAGCGAGTATGTGAAGTTTCAGCTCAAAATACCACACAAATAATATTTTATAACTCTTTCAAACTGCCCCTTTTAGGCTTTGATCCAATTGGTGCCATTTTGGTGACTGAAGAGGTCAGAGTTATAAACCCCTATGTGTCAGCATAGCAGCAGATTCAAAACTGTAATGGCAGACGGCTGCTTCTCTCTCAGGGTTGTATATGCTAATGAGGCAGAGATTGTCACTAATGGGCTGGGCTTTCACACTCCGATGACATGTACAAAGGGAGAATGTCAATCAATTCTGCATACTGTTTTTTATGCAGTGTGTTAATAAAAAATAGAATTAATTAACTTTTATCATTAAAGGCTGGCTATATTCCCACTGTTGCCACACAATTGTGTTTAAACCCTTATAAAAGTGATTTTTGCATAATAGGTCCCCTTTAAGTGTTATTAATGTGTTCCTGCTAAAGTGATATTACATTATCATATCACTATGTGGTGATAGTGCCACCTATTTGTGAAAACATGTAAGTAATTAATCATACTATAAGCAGTTTCATAAATGGCCAAACAAGCATAGAACAGTAATGGTACATTGTTGGACCCTGACCTATAAATTGCTGCTATATTTATCGCTGTCGCCATAAAATTACTTTATCTTATTCCTATATGATTTCTCTTTTTTTGCATTGCGTTTTTGTTGTCTTGGTCCATCCTTATGCTGTCTTTACTATTTTTTTTTCTACCCTATTGTGACATATCAGAAATAATTTTGTCTTTTGGTATTTGAACGATTTGTTGGTTCGTAGGAAGGGTGTTGGTAAATAGGTGTTCGCTTACACTAGAAAAATGTAGTCAAAACTAAAACGTTTTGTCTTTGCATTTTTGTAAAGGTTTGCACATGCATGACAACTTTGTCAAAGCAATCTCAATTCGCGAAGATCAATGACTAAAATGACTAAAAACCTGACTAAAATGATTAAAGAAACACTACACGGATATGCACATGAGGTCCTGTAGTCCAGCATTGTTATTTTGGTTGCCAAGTATATACAGTGCTCAGCATATATGAGTACACCCCCCACAAATCTCTCATTTAAATTAATATTTTCTATAGGATGCTTTACAATATTATATTTGTGCATATACATTAGTTTAGTCAGTACTGAAGCCAAATCTGGAGCTAATCTAACAAAATAACTTACAATAATGGTTCAAAAATTAGTAGCCAAATTTATATGTTAGGGAAAAATATTAAATAACATTTTCAAAAATAGCAAAAATCAAAAGAAACAAAAAATATATAAAATTTTGTTGAAATGTTGTAGTTTGTAATTTTGTTTTGCAATATTTTGCATGAATTTAAATGTATTATCTTTTCATTTCTACAGATGTTCTGTGACTAAAATATTATTTTAATAAATATATCTGTTTAATAAATCTGTTTTGTCCAAATGCACCAATATATGTTACCTATATTCACTGAGAAATAGAGAAAAATATTCATTTTCAAAATGGGGTGTAATCATATATGCTGAGCACTGTACAATATCACACAACATCACCATTTGGACTCTCTTGGAATCTGTTTTTGTAGTTTTCCTGGGGACTATAAGTGTATCGTTTTAATTTTGTATAACTGTAGTCACAAAAGTCCTCATAAGAGAGTTAGAGAGAGAGAAAAAAAAACAACAAAAAAAATACTTTGTCATTTTTAATTAGTGGTGAGCTGAGAGGTTTCAGCAGTGAGTGCAATATGGCAGTGAGGATTTTTCTAGGGCATGAGAGTGGAGCCAGTTATACTGGCCAGTCTGGTGGAGGACCAGTTGTTGGCACGTGACTCTTGGTGCTGTTCCAGGGCCCAAAGACAACAGTTGCTGACTGGGAGTGAAACATTCTGCTCTTTGAAGTGACACTTACACCCTCAAGAAGCTGTTAGAGTCAGACATGTTTAACACCTTTTAAAGAATTTATCCACTGTGCTACATATTGTAAATGTGAAACGTTCATTTAGAGAATTTTAGAAGTCTGGTTTATAGATGATGGTGTCAAGGTGGTTATGGAGACCATTAGATGAGAAGTCAACGTAGAACACAACACTGGGCTGGATTTCATCATGTCCTTGTAATTGTACATTTTCAACCAAAAAGACTCACTACCTTACAGTTATAAGGTATATTAGTATATAGTAGTGTATACTTAGTATATATTTTTTCAAGTATACTTTAGGTAATAAGAATGCTAACATCAATATATTAGTGGTACTGCATACTTGCAAGATAAAAACCATAATAAATTACCCCAATTCTTTATTTATAAAATTAAACTTTTAAACATACTTTAAGCATAACAGTAGTTAACTTTGTATGCACACAACTAGTTTACAGTTATGTTTTTCATTTGTATTGCAACTATACTACTATTGAACTTACAGGCTTACACACTTTTATTTAACACTTTGAAGTGTACACCAGTAATCTATTACTTTGGTAGTTTACAGTCTGCCATTATAGATATACATTTTCTTTAAATGAACTTATCATCATACTTTTGCATTTTAAGGGCTCTGCTATATTTCTAATTAGGTATACTTGAAGTATACATTAACTGATGAACCCTATACATTTTCTCAATGCAGAACAATCTGAGATGACAGCAGAATAAATGGAATTTGCTGTAGTACTGAAAATATATACTTAAATCAATGCAGTCAGGTTTTTTTACTGTATATTTAACACATTATGGATGAATAAATAAAGTTTTTACACTGAAAGACATTAAATGTTAAGTCTGTTCTGTATGTCTGAGCGAGTGAATGGCACATTCATGACACATGTTGTTTGCTATAAACATAATGGAGCATGTGTGACGCTCATGGTGTTTTGTTTTCAACAGCTGCCGTCACTGTATGAGGACATGTCACAATTTTCCAAAAATGCTTTACTCCACATTTAAATCAACATTTCCACCAAAACATTTTGTTGTGTACATATAGTTGCAATTTGCATGAATTTTAGGGAAGGTAGTAATGAAATATCGACAACAAAATGAGTAAATCTGCAATTACAGATGTCTGTTTCATTTTATTTTGAGCAAGTATTTGGCTTTAGAAGGATTATTTCAGAGCAGTGGCACAGCGGGTGTGCATAATTAAAACAAAATGTTACACAGGCATTGTAGACTTTTTACAAAGCCTATATGGAAGGCAAGCATGCAATGTTTTGGCAAAAAGCATAATAGCTAATGCAGTGCTGTGTCTGTGGTGGTACATAATGTAGGGAAAGAAACCAGAGGTCAGTTTATGGCTGGCTGAGCTGCCTCTAAGTTAGCCTTTACTCCAATGGTAAGTATACAGACTCTCTCATCTCTCTTTTACCATTGAAATGATTTCAGTTATGCTTTTAAGAGGCCACAAAAATGGTTTGTCTAATGAGATGCTGATCCTGAGAGGCCAGATCACAGAGGGTCTTTTAGGGGAAACCGGCACAGATTTATTTGGGACAAGTCCCAATCCACTCTTCTTGATGTTTGTAATGAAGTAATTCTGTGGCCTAACGATGACCATTGCCCTTGTATATTCTTAGGTAATTAGCAAGCCAAGGTACTCCTGGAAACAAAATTCCCACTAGTTTGGAGGATATTGATTTTTTTTTTTCTCTTCGTTAATTTATAATGAACAATATTTTTTTATTGTTTGCATAAAGCATCTTCTAACCCTCTGACACTTCTCACCCTCCAGTGTGTACCTTTTTCTTCTTCTTCTTTTGCCCTGTGATCTTTGCTTAGAAAATAAGTACACGCTTGTATTGAGCAGACACACTGAAGAGAGACACAGAGTCAATAAAATAGGTAAAGCAGAAGATCTGCACTGCCTTCTGTGGTTCAGGGAAACAAGCTGTCTTGATCACTTTAAGCCAGGCGGTGTGAAGGATGGATGCTGGCTCATCTCAAGATATCTGATTACCTGAGATAGACTACTCGAATGAGCTGGCAAAGGCTCTTGAAAGTGTTATGGCATCATTCTTACTGGACGCTGTCAGGCAGGCCAACACAATCAATTCAACATTTGCCCAGAAACGAAATTGACATGATTTCCATATCAGGGTGGTTATAGATAAGAATAACTAATGTTTTGAATATTCTGTCAAGGGGTATCTGGCATATCTCAAATGAGAATTGGTCACACAAAAAAAAAATTGCATATGCTTACAAATATCTCCCATAGCCATACTGACTGGCTGGAATAAGGATAGGTTGTTGTTTTGATAGCTAGGACGTATATGTTAGAACTGAGGGGTATTGCACAAAAGCATAATACATTGAACTGGGATTTTTAAGCTATACTGGTTTAAGCTATACTGGTTAGACTTAATTTAAATTAATAATTGATTTATCTGTTAATGCCTCTAGATATTTATGTGCTTTAAAGTCAATTTATGTTCTTGGCCGTTTACATAGGATGATTTCCAACCATTAAAATTAAAAATATGTACGTTCAAGTGTATTAGCACTATATATATGCTAACGATCAGCTAAGATGTACTTAGGTTCTAGAACTGCAGTCCTGAAACTGCAGTCTCTCTGCTTGTGCAAGAACACCCTTCTCCAATAACAGAGATTTTTCAGGACTACACTACAAATGAGAGTCCTTTGAATACACCAGCTACACCAGGAACAGAGCTGCAAAATCAATCTAGGAGACCAACAAATGTAAAGAAATGATCATTAATCAACTACAAACAAGCATCTGATTTATTAAATTCATAATGGTGTTAATGTGTTACGGTCATGATCTTCAATTTTTTTTTTGCTAACAACAGTCTCTTATAATAACCACTGCAAAATATTACACAACATATTTAAAATTCTGATAACATTAACTGATGACTTGACAGAATAGGCCATTCTGTCAAAGTCTGGTGGCTGTGAAAATGCTTTTGACAGCTTGTCTGGCATAAAGGTAATGTTGTTTTCTTGTGGTTACATTCATGGATATGAACACAGTGTAAATACAAAGGACAGTTTTGTGCATTTTGCAACACCTGGAGGGTTGTACGTGAGATGCACTGCCTTTTGTTGACATTAGTAAAGAGCAGTGCGCTGTGCTCTTTATGTTACTAGGCAACCACTGTATCAACAGTCTAGGAAGTGGAGCTTGTGACGTTGAAAATGCAAGGTTTTCAGTGCATTCATATGGAAAAGTAGCGTCAATGCTCATGCAGCGAATTAAAGCTCAACTTTTATATGAATTAACTGAAAACGCTGCATTTGTGGAGCTAGCAACCTTCGCTAGTGACTACATGATGACAGGTGCGTGTGAAGTAGTGGTGTACCATTTCATAGAGGGATATTCCTATCCCTACTCATTCACACTCTGTTTCAATGGAAAGGCATAGGGGTAGGCATAGAGCGTAGGGGTATAAAATATAATTGGAGTTGGGCATAATGTCTGATATCACCTTCTGAAAGGGCACTACAGAGTGAAAACAATCATGGCCACCATATTGAAGTGTTGAGCCAAACTGAAGTGTTCAAAACTGACCACTTCGAAGGGCTCTTTGGAATTAAGGATTTTGAAGGATTGCTACAAATGGATACTTCGGGCCATGATTCATTGAGCAGGGAAGCTGTTTGGTGTCATTCACTGCATTCCATTCGGAAGGACTTATTCCTATGCCCTAATCCCATTTGCCTTTTGAGCCCTCTTCGGACCCTCCAAAGGGATTAGGGCATAGAGATGCCCTAATCTAAATTGAATTAAGTGTAAATGAAAATGCAGTGTAAGTGTTTGCAAATAATCTTCATGATACATTTTCTGTAAGATGAATGTACACGGGTAACATTTAGGGCAAAGTGAACAACTGTTATATTGTTAATACATTTCACGTCCTCATATGCTTCTGTTAACTCTCTGCAGTGAGTTATTAGATCAGTGGAAGTTACAGAATGGTGGACGAGAGGAACATTTTTCAACTTGATTGGCTCACATAGTGTTTTTCATCCATGTTTGCATCATTGATTCTGTTTACATTCACATGGTCTATTTAAGAATGCTATAAATGGGCACTTATCCCAGCTATCTACACCGGGCTTGATATAGCTGCATATTTTCATCCTGGATCAGCAAACATGCAATGGACTAAGCCAGTATGCACTGATTAAACTAGGTCAACCTGAGCCTTTTCTGTGATCAAAGCTTTCTTAATTCTACTTTTGTGCAATGCCCGTCTGGAAAGGATTTATTGTTACTGTACAGTACATACAGAATTCTGTAGATTGGGGTGCCCTTTTGTGAGCAGTAAACATTGTTCTGTCATATTTATTGTGCACAAAATCTCCATGAAATGTATGCAGATGTGTTGTTCTGCGTATTGGCAGTGTTTGGGCCATCATTTTTGTTCTCTTATAAAATTCCATTAAAAAAACAAGATAACCCACAGACATCTATAGGAATATATTCCCTATGACTTTGATGACTCTTTGTGATAGATCTTAAATTATGTATTATAAAAACGAAGCATAATAAGCTTTGAAATGCCCCTCTTGAGTGACAGCATCAAAGTAGGTGAAATGTAGCAGCTACACATTTTATTAAACAGTTTAGTCAGAGGTTGCAGGTGTTACATGTGAACATTAAGCGAAAGTAAGGCAATTTGAAGGCTGCGGGTGTAAAGTGAATACATAAGTGAAAGATGGCATGAAAATAAAGATGACAGAGTGGATTTACTGAACGATGCATAAATAATGTATGGCCACACAGCAGATGCTTTGCAACAGTCCAGTAACTCTGGTTCTCTGTAATTTTCGCCAATGTTGTGACCTCTTTCTTTTATGCATTGACAAAATATAATAGCGCAATCCGCACAATGAAAAGGAACGAGCTTTGAAGTGTTTCTAAAGCATTTACTCAGATTGCTTTCACAATGCTGCAATATGTAGGCAATATTCTACATATGGTAATGTGATTTCAGCAGCTTGTGCGTTTCTCCCATCTCATTGCGACTTTACCCTCAGCGTGACATCTGCCCGTGGGGGCATCAGAAATTGCATGATGATCAGAAACGACAGATTAATGCAAATTCAAGTAGTCGTGCTGCTAAATATCCATTTAGCGTAGATGTGGAAGCAGTGGAGGTCAAATGAGCCCTCAGCTGCGGTGATGACCCATACATATGGTTGTCACATCTTGATCTTCTTTTCCGATTCTGCCAGCATGTCTTTTGAAGCTCCATTAACAATCTCTTGAGATCTGTAAATTACACAAAGAAAATGTTGATTTTATCTCAAGAACATAATCCTTTAAAAGAGACACAGATGAGGTGCACATATCAAAATAGTAATATTTTTTTTGAAAATAAGCTCATTTTACAACTCCCCTAGGGTTAAACAGTTTAGTTTGCCAATTTTTTCATCCATTCAGCTGATCTCTGGGTCTGGTGGCAGCACTTTTATCATCATTGAATCAGATAAGACTATTAGCATCTCACTCAAAAATGTCCAAAGAGTTTTGATAATTTTCCTGTTTAAAGCTTGCTTTTTTTAGTTTCATTGTGTACTAAGACAGATGGAAAATGAAAAAGTTGCTATTTCTAGGTCGATATGACTAGGAACTATCATTCCTGTGTAATAATCAAGTTACTTTGTGCTATATCATGACTGCAGCAGGGGAAATTATATTACCAATTGCCTGTAAATCAGTAACTTCCATGTATTCTGGTTCAAATAGATACATCCAGGATCTGCAACAATGTAAATAAACCAATGCAACAGGTGGTCACGTTGGTTACATTGACTGGAAGTAAGCCAATTTTCAGGTGCTGTATAACGTCATTGTGCCTGCTATGCACGCATGGTACAACAGCAAAGTTCCTTGATTATTACACCAGAATGAGAAAATAGATGAGAGTATATCGTCCTAGTACAGAGTAATTACAAAAGAGTCAAGCTTTAAATAGGAAAATAATCAAAATATTTGGTCACTCATTTTTGCGTGAGATATCTATTCTAATCTGATTCAATGATCTATGCTAAGCTAAGCTACAAGTGCTACAAGCACCCGACATGGAAATCAGATGAACGGATTCAAAAATGATAAAACTCAACTGTCTAACTGAGCCTATTTTCAAAAAAGAAGTGGAGTGTTTATTCTAAGCGGTGCAATAAATCAAGATCAAAATCAAGTTTTCACTTTAACAGGTATTCTCAAAACTCTCACTCCTGTGATTGCAGAATGTTCAGAGGTGGGAGATTTCAGAGGGAGATTTCAATTTATTCTGTCCTTTCAATGACACATCCTGTGTCTCATTCTCCTTTCAAGCTGAAAGATCCTGTGGTGATTTTCCACGGCTTGTCCTCTCCCCGTGTCCACTTGGAAAATCAGACTCCCCTCAGGTCCACAGTACTGTGTGTATTCTTCTAACTGGAGACCTCAGACAACAGATACAAGACCTGTTCGATGGATCGGCAAGGTATAAGGACAGAAGTCCAGCTGGGCAGCAATACCTCTAGGCAAGCGTCATGCACAACACATATTTACCAACTTACAGTCCGAAACCTCTGAAACCTCTCTGTTGTGTGCACTTGGGTCCAACCATGATACCTCCATTATTATCTCGGGTAATCAGATTTCTGCCAGCATCATAGGGATTTGACAAATGGCCCTGTGCATCAGGCCCGACTCCCCATTTCCCCCCTCTTCAGGCTCTTCCTGTAAATGTGCCCATTCTAAGTGTGATGTATAATGGTGCCCAGCGCTGTCAGACAGCTCTGAATGAGATTGTGTTTTCCTTTATTGTTCCTCTGCCTTTGCTGAGGCAGTCAGATCTGAGGATGGACATATCCATCGAGATGCCTCAATAAGCTGAATCTCCTGGCGAACAATCGTGTTGTGCTGTGCTAATATGTCAGACACACAGAGAAGGGAGAAAATTCCACTAGAACACTAATGATTTATCTGTATGCCGCTGCTTTATAGGGTGAAGTTCTCGAAGGTACTTACTGTCTGACAGGGGCGTCACTAATGCTGCTGTACCGCTGTGAAATATCACTGGTAAATACTTGTCTAACAATGGAGACTGTCGTACAGCGAAGTGAGAATCATTTTTCCTGATAAGATTTAAGCAGTTGGTTTCATGTGTGTTTTCTATCAGCTTTACATACTTGCACATTGCAAAGTGACAAATGCATTCAAATGTAGGAGTAAATCTGTTAAATTATCACCCTGAAATTGCATTAATTGACAGAGGTTACCATAGCAACAGTTGGGGTAAAAATAACATTTCAAAATAGATCAGTCTTGGTAGATGTTTAGTAGTTTTAAGAAGCATCAACAATGAGAAACCCTTAACAATTGTTCTCTATTACTTGTAATGTGTTTCTGTTCTTCATTTTTTAATGTTGAGCTCAAATGTCTGAAAGCTACATGCTAATGTTTAAATATGGCAGTTAAATAAATAATAAAAAAAGAATAAATACTAGAAGTTATAAATACATTCATTCATTTTCTTTTCGGCTTAGTCCCTTTATTAATCTGGGGTCGCCACAGCGGAATGAACTGCCAACTTATCCAGCATATGTTTTACACAGCAGATGCCCTTCCAGCCGCAACCCATCACTGGGAAACATCCATACGCACTCATTCATACACATACACTACGGACAATTTAGCTTACCCAAAGCTAAATTAGCACTACCCACTGCGCCACCCTAAGTATTTAAGTATTTGAAAAGAAATTATAAATAAGTGTTATAAATACATTTATTTATAATTTATTTTCAATTACTTAAATACTTAGGGTGGCGCAATGGGTAGCGCTGTCTCCTGACAGCAAGAAGGTCGCTGGTTTGAACCTTGGCTGGATCAGTTATGTGTGGCAATTATGTGTGGAGTTTACATGTTCTCCCCGTGTTTGCGTGGGTTTCCTCCGTGTGCTCCGGTTTCCCCCACAAGTCCAAAGACATGCGCTATAGGTGAATTGGGTAAGCTAAAATTGTCCGTAGTGTATGTGTGTGAATGAGTGTGTATGAGTGTTTCCCAGTGATGGGTTGCAGTTAAAAGGGCATCCGCTGGGTAAAACATAACCTGGATAAGTTGGTGGTTCATTCTGCTGTGGCAATCCCTGATTAATAAAGGGACTAAGCCGAAAAGAAAATGAATGAATCAATGAACTTAAATACTTAATGAGAATGGGCTTCAGTTGTTAGGATGTAATAGTATTGTTCATCAAAATGGTACATGTGGAAAAAGTGAGCTTACATTCACTTATACTAAATCAGGAAGATTGCCTTTAATGTGACCCTGGATCACAAAGCCAGTAAAAACAGCCAAAATAGCCAAAACGGTCGATTTTTATTTTATGCCAAAAATCATGTAAAAATTATGTTCCTTAAAGGAATTCTGTAAATTGTCTACTGTAAATATGTCAAAAGAAAGTCTTTTGATTAGTACAGTGTTCATTTTGACAGCAAATTTTGATTTAACTTTAAGTCATATTTTAATCTCATATTTTAGACTCATTTTAGTTTTAGTCAACTAAATTTCATAAGATTTTAGTCGACTTAATTATACTCTAGATTCAGTTAACTAAAATATATTTGGTTTAGTTTAAGTGTAATTTAATTAAATATTGTATACAATTATTTTTTTTTACAAAATATTCTAACTTAAATTAAATAAAACAGTCTAACTAAAATATGGAATATAGATTTTCCACTGAAGACCAAAAATTAGATATGCATTGTTTATTTATATCATAAGTAATATGTCAAATTATATGTCGGCAATCAATCCACATGTAAGAACAGTAGCCATCTGAAAATGCAGGATTGTGCAATTATTTAGCAAACCCTTTATTTTAACGTGGTAAACTACTAGTCTTTTTGGCCAATCTGTTAAACAGTTTCAAGCCATTAAATCTTTGAAAAGGCTAAAAGTAGTTTAAGTCCACTTTGCAATGTCAGTGTATAACAAGCTTTACTGTTGCAGTTGCTGTTACAGTACATGGTGCTCAGCTATAGCACTGATTAATAAGTAGAGTAATGACATATGACTGGCAAATGATAATGTGTTAGCTTGTAAAATGTGCACTCAGTCCATGGCTGTTTTAAATCACATAGAGGAGTTGTAAAGTGAAGATGTACGTAAAAAATGCTCTTCACTTCAAGGCAGTTTCGTTATCTTGTATGTTGAATGCGACTCCCTGATAAGCAGAGATTATAGCACTACAGTATCATTACATCCTTATAGACGTAAAGAAATAATCGCAACGCTGCATGACGTCCTAATGCGGAAAAAGAGTGTTACGTCATTCACTCTTTTTTTTAAAATTCTCCAATCATATAAAAGCAGAGGCGGGGTTTCCGTTGAGGTGAATGCAGTGTTTGTGTTGTCAAGATAACTACGGAGACTTTTTTGAAGATGGAGAAGAGACTTGTGGTTGCTGTTTTGAGTTATCTGGAGCTGTATGACTCACAAATCTTGAATTTCACAATATTATTAAATATAAAACAAAAAAATCAATATTGATTCAGTCTCATTCAGTCGTTGTGACATAAAAGCCGCACTCCTTTTCTTAGAAAGGAAAAGGGCGTTCACACCGAATGCGCTTTTACGTTGTAAAAACGCGAGGCGCCACACTGCCTTTTTTGTTGACAAGTGGTGTGCTTTTTTTATGTCCCTAGGCAACCGAATCAGCTGCGTATTGTGCGCGACTGTTGCTGATATTGTTATAGTTGTAATATTTAATAATATTGCGATATTCAAGATTTGTAAAGTCATACAGCTCTGGATAACTTGAAACAGTGACCACTAGTCTCTCCTCCATCTTTAGAAGTCTCTGTAGTCGTCTTGACAATAGAAACACTGCTGTGGCAGAAACCCCGCCTCTGCAATCATTTGATTGGAGAATGAAAGAGACGCAACTGACATAACGCGCTTTTTCCATTCAGAGTTGACTTTTTTCAACTGCGAGGACGCAAAACGCTCGCGGCCGTTAGTAAATCATTCAAAAAATGCACCTCTCAACACAAAAAGTGCGTTCGGTGTGATCTGCCCCAAAAGCAGTTTTTGTTTTGTGGTAGAAGTACATTGTAAATGTCGATTGCGGCAGACGCAGACAGTGCGTGAACCTAGCGCGAGTTAGGTAAACTGTAGTCGCAGCTAAAATGAAACGCAAGGAAACAACTCCTTACGAAAAAGAATGCCATGTTCATATGAATTTGGGACTGACCGATTAAATAACTTTTAATGTATAATCTAATGGATTCAATTCTCTAAAGGTCACTGAGAGGCTATACTGTTTCAGTTAAGCAAAAGCAAACACTCAGGTAAATAAAAAAGATTTTACAGAGTTTACCTTCGCGTGAATTTCGGGATGCTTCTATGGCATACTGATGTCGCTTTAGATTAGTTGTGTTTATCAGCTATTTCCTCCTCCCCATACGGTTTATGGTCTTTTAGTCTTGACATCAACCGTAATTCTTTTTCTCCCAGCTGTTGCCATCATTATAGTTTAATCCGACAGACAGACACCCCTATGGATGATGATGTAAACACATCCCACGTCTATTGTGGATCAGTTACTTTTCAAATGTGTGCGCGCGCATGCCTCATGCATCACACACCAAGGTTAATTCTGATTGGATATTTTCCAAAAAACGTCCCTCAATTACATTCTCGTCTCGTTTTTATTAGTCAACGAAAATGTCAGTATATTTGTATTATAGTTGTCGTCATCATCACTTAATTTTTATTTAGTTTTCATCTAGTTTACCTCAGAAGAAGCTTGTGACAAAAATTATGACAAAGATTTTTCATCAACGAAATGAACACTGGATTAGTAATGTGCATTGCTAAGAATTTATGGTAAATTTTTGGTTGAATTTGGTCAACTTTTCAAATCTTTTTACCCAGATTGCAGATTTTTATAATGGTTATATCTCTGACAAATATTGTCCTATCATAACAAATTATGAATCAATGAAGGTCTTATTTATTCATTTCATTTGTTTTCAAAAATTGACCCTTATTACTGGTTTCGTGGTCTAGGGTTACTTATAACAGATATATTTTTTTGGATTTTGGTTCCCCTAAACATGGCGCTGCACAAAAACAAAATAAGATTGGTTGGTTTCCATGTCTGTCAGATAGCCTCTGGGTAGTCCTTGGCCAATGAAAGCAGCAAAAGATCTCCAAACATTCTGCTGTGAGTTGGTAGGTGTCGTTTGAAGACATTTCTCATACCACAATAGCAATGGAGACATTTTATAAGAGCGAAAACAAAAGGAGAATTAGGTTAGATGGATTATTACCTACGATGCATAGTAGGAAACCAAACTAACTAATGCTATCTATCATTTTTGAACATCTTTATTGTGTATGTAGCTTACAAAAGATTCTCTACTGCAGCCAGTTTTTATCCATTCAACCATATTTTAAAACAAGCTTTTATAGAGCTGATTCTCCAGTGATGATGAAAAGCTAGAAACACCTCTGAGCTAGCAGAAGAAATAAGATGAAGTACCTTACATGATGTATGCATGTACGTAACTCGAAGACACTCATAAACACAATTATTATAGTTGGCCTTTTGGCGTTTCCTTTTGTTGAGAGAATTTTCTGCAACTTGGATTGTTTACAAAGCAGAGTTTGATGACTCCTGAAAATAAATCATCAATTTGCATTCAGCGAAACAAGGTGACGGATTAAAGCGCTAATGAGTAATTTATTACAGCCAAAATACTCAAATGACAAGAAGCACTTTCCAGATGGCTATATTTGAATTGCCTGGGCTTATCTTCTTCCTCCCATGGTCTCATGGAGTGAAACACCTCATTTGTTTTGACTCACTCAGTGCTGTCTTCCAGCTTGCCATGCTATTTGGCATCATGCTGTTTACTTCTGGAGGAGAGCATGGGTGAGTGGCTGCTGCTGCTTGACACATATTAGTCCTTTCCTCCTGAGGTTTGCATTGAGCTTTGACGGCTTGCTGTGTTCTCTCGCAGAGAAGAGACACTCCGAACATTTAGGCCTTTGTATATCTGCAGTCTAGCGTGGGTCACACCAAGTTGCACATTGCCAGTTAATCAAGACTCCTTTGTCAGTAAAAGGCTATATACCCTGCCATGGACCCTTTCCACTAAGGTTAATTCTGTTGCAACTCACTCGATAAAGGGAAGAAATTAAATTTAGTTTGTTGAATCTGATTCAATACATAAGTGTTATGTAGGCCAATAGTTGAAAACGAATGAGGTGATGGGAAATGGATATGACCTTAACCTTAATCATAAACCGATAGCAAAGCAACAGTGCTGTATAGACTATGTACAGAGTAATGTACAGTCCGCCGGGTATTATTGTGAAATGGACCCGAACAGAGTGGTAAGGGGTATTGTATTACCCTGAAGGGGTTTATTTTGCAATAATGACCTGCTAACTGTAAGTCAATCTGCTTATTACAGGGCTTCTCAACAAATAAATAAGTGGAAATGAAATATTGATCTTAAAAATTGATCTTATTATCTTAAAGATTCCTCTTAGGGGAAAAAACCTACCACAACAATATACAAAACGATTAGCCTAGCGACAAGACAAACACTGGAATGACATCGCAGTAATATTAAAATGGGAAACCTTTAAGGTCATTTTGCCTACAGTCGAGGTAAAAGATGGCAGCAATTGGGTTTAAATGAAGCGAGTCTGCAATGTGATGCAAGAGACAGGAAACTGGTGCCGGCCTTAGTTGCCTGATTGAGTGATCTGTTATACAGCGCTGCCACTTGCAGTTTTTTTTTTAGGAAAAATTGGATTGCTAAACACTGTAGTTGACCAAGAAAGCAAGTTTTCTGGAGTGCCATGTAATATAACGTGATCAGGTTTCTGAAATGGAAACTGAGGTCATTTTCAAGTCATGTCACTTTTACTGCATTTTGTATGTTTATGAAAAATTGTAATAACTGCAAATAGCGAAAAGATTAAAATGATAAAACCACATTTAAAAACTAACCAAGAAAAGATCAAAACTAGTTTAATTTATTTTAACATTTGATGCACTTTCCGAGCACAGAGCATGCACACACATTCTGGATGCACAATTGTTGCAAGTGTATTTATTTGATTATTCATTTGAAGGTGTAGTTTCCCTCATGCACATAGAATATTTTTTTACTCATTTTACCACACTAAAGATTAGTACTGCGTGTGACAACCTTGGAGACCGTAACAATGTCTCCTTTGATGACTGATATTAATAGCGCTCTGCTCTTGTCCAGGTTATATGATCTACATGGTTAAAGTAGTGGTGGGCGAGTAATCAATTGCAGCCCTCTTTGCTGTGAAAATAATCAATCCGTAATTCCTCTAGTAACCAAAAGCAAAATGTTGTTCTTGCTTTTTGCAGGCTTGTATGTGAACATACAACTTACGTTAGCCCAGGACACCACCAAAACTAGACTCTCCACATAAAATATGGTAAATGAAACACTCTAAATGATTGCTTAAGCTAAACACTAATATAATAAATGTATGTTATCCAAAATCCATCTAAAGTAGACAGTGCAGGTAATAGGCTATAGATTATTATTTACCTTTTCATATATTGCAAATATGTTCCCTCACAGTTTTAATAGTGCCCTAAATGCACAACTTCTGTGGTTTTCATATGCCCCTTGGGTCTCACACAAAGATAAGCATACCATACAATACGGTCTTAAGCATACCAATTGGCCATCTTTAAAACAGCTTCCACTGTGCTCTGCCATGGGCATTTCTCTCTCGTTAAATCAACATGTCTTTACTTTATTCTATTATTGCTCTAAAAATCTGTTCAGGAGAAAATGACTAAATCTTGCCTAAGGTGACCTACTCATGTGCTTTTATGTTAGTCTTGTCTCGTTTTCCCCTGATGGGTTTCTCAAACCTGCATGGTTAGTTCAAATCTGAATTCAGCATCGTGAACCAATGTGATCACAAAGCAATTTGTAACTTTTTGATTTAGTAGCTAATTTGTATTTATTAATTTATATGAGCCTCACAGTGGCGCAGTGGGTAGCACGTTCACCTCACAGCAAGAAGGTCGCTGCTTCGAGCCTCGGCTGGGTCAGTTGGCGTTTCTGTGTGGAGTTTGCATGTTCTCCCTGTGTTGGCGTGGGTTTCCTCTGGGTGCTCCGGTTTCCCCCACAAGTCCGAAGACATGCGGTACAGGTGAATTGGGTAGACTAAAGACAGAGATGGGTTGCAGCTGGAAGGGCATCCGCTGCGTAAAACATATGCTGGATAAGTTGGCGGTTCATTCCGCTGTGGCGACCCCAGATTAATAAAGGGACTAAGCCGAAATGAAAATGAATGAATGAATGAATAATTTATATGATCTCATTTGTACATTTTATGAATGGTAGGGTTAGGGTGGGCTTAAGGGGCATGTCTCCTTTTAAAAACCATACAGTATGTTTTCATATTAATTAAATTGTGAGAATTCATAGGAATTAGCCACTTTTCTGACAATATGTAAAATCATTACATTTCCTTGTGAGAGCTGACTGGGTTTAACATATAGCTGTTGTAGACTACTAGGTTATTGTGGGCACTGGTGGTACAATTTAAAGAGATCTGGGAGACAGACTGTTGGTTATTGGATGTAGCCCAGAGAGAAAGAATGAGAGGAAAAATATAGGGGATATCAAGCATCACAACTTTTCATTGAAATGACTTCTGGATCAACATGTCCAAACCCTGTCCTACATTTGCTAGCTACAAAACATATTTTTAAAATCAAACCTACCAAAAGCCCCACTTACCTGTATCAGCCATAAATTACCAGTGATGTAAGAAGCCGGGATGTTGGAGGCAACCTTTGTTTGGTGATACTGATATTGCAGTCTGTGTGTAATGAGGTCATTCATCGTCCTTTGATGCAGCAGAGCTGGGCGGCCTGGGAACAAAAGGTGGCTGGCGGCAAACCTGACTCATAATGACAGAACAGACAGAGTCGTCTCGGCTAATGGCAGCCTGTCATGATTCTGATGATTTCTGCAGCTCTATTTCACTGGTTTTGTCCCTGAGCAGTTTGTCTGCATGACGAAGTGCTGAATGCATTTCTGATGGATCGCATGTTGTTGTTTTGCCTTTATTTTCCCCCCAACAGAATGTGAATGACTGAATGTGACATATGCTTGGGCATCTCTTTTCTGTTCTGTAATTTTGTAGACAGTGCGATTATTTGGTTCTGATTTCCGAAATTAAATTCTAATGTAAAACGGAGCACAGCTGCCAGGCAAGCCGGAAGGTTTCTGACAGTTTGAGACGACATTTACCATTTTAGTTATTTACAAGTTTTTTACTTTCAATTATTAATACTCTCACTTCATATGCTACCAAACTGGGGGCCTGTAATATTTCGCTTAGTGACATTTGAGGTGTTTGACTCAATGATTACATGAAAATGTTTATGGATCCCATACTAAATCTGTTCTAGCTCCTGAATAGTAAATCATCCGTCTGGCCGGAAGATCATGCTCACAGCTCCCCACAAACTGTCAGGCATATGCTTCACTGGCCAAGGACTCAATTGGGTATAACAACTGTTGTCGTGTTTGTCCAGTGGGATATGATGCCTTCAGAGAACAGCCCAGCACTGCATACAACTTCATTATGGGCATAAATAAACCCTGAGAGGACAGTACTTGTGACTCTCGGACAGTTGGACCAAAGAACAGAATCTGCTGCAGGTGGTGTTTAATAATTCATAGACTTGTGAAACTCCCTACAAGTTGGAAGAAATTTTGCTGTGTGGTAAAAATCCATCTGTTTTGTAAATACTTACACTGGGGTGGTTAAAGAAAAAACTCATGGAACCAGGCTGAATGTCTGATTGTATGTTTTTTTGGTGAAACTTACAATGTCCAATCCTCAATTCCAAAATTGAGTTCCTCAATTTTGTTCAATGTGTTGACTGACACACACACACACACGCACGCACGCACACACACGTATATATATAAAATTATACGTAATATATTTAAACATATAATTCCAAAGGTAAAAAAAAATATAGAAAAAGTGACATTATATGAAATGGCTATTTTTGAAATATTTAAATATTTATGTTGCATATATTTTATATATGTGAAATCCAAATATGAACTTGTACTGTATGTCATGTAATTTGCATATATTGCCATATATCAGATTTCTATGTCTTCTTTAAAGAAGAGGTTTGTTTATATCAGATTGGTCAGAGCTATTGAGCTCTCCACTTGACAGTTATGACAGCCACAGAATAATATTTATGCTGAGTCTGTCTAACCATTTCCCCTCCAAATCTCCTCCATATGGTTTCAATATGTT
>CAIGQW010034093.1:645137-673677 GCA_903798125.1 Danio choprae
TGAGACAGTATTTGAGGAGTTTAGGATGCAGAATTGGACAAATTGTTATTCGATAACTGATTTGTTCATATTTGTGTTTATGTATATACTATATTGTTATAAATGTTTTGTTTTATAAACTGCAAACAATATATAAACTTATTTTCCAATGATGCTAGTGTTTCTAGCCATAGCTTTTTCCAACTTTTGAAAGCAGTATTTCCTGTCATGATTTTAAATCTAACTTCAGAGCAATAGCATGTAACAAGGCAAGGCAGGGCAAGTTAATTTATTTCATACACAATGGTAATTCAAAGTGCTTTACATAAACAATAATAAAAGAAACAAGTATAAGAAATATAAACATCAAAGAATAAAAAATGATTGGAAACAGATTAAATGTGTGTAAAAAGAAGTGCTAATGTCTGATTTTGCTGTGGTTATGCTTTAAAAGTATTAAATTATAACCTTAATTCAATTAATTAATTCAAACTGATTTTGAACATTTGTGTAAGGTTAACCCTGCCTGGTTTATATGTTTGAAAAATGACATTTGTTAACATGTATTAGGATCCACTTTATACAACTAAAAACAAAATGGTTCTGTACATTTTTCAAATGTTCTTTGCACTAAGAAAATGTGTTGCTCACTGCAAGGTTCTTTTATGGCATTGATTTCCTTTTTGAAACCCATTTTTTTAAAGAGTGTAAAACCCAAGTAAACAGAGGTAAAGGAATGTGCAAGTGGGTCATTCCCAAGCTTTGCTTATTTGTCTTGTTTGGTCAAGCCGAGACTCACCAGCCAAGGTCAAGACTACTATGGTGAACAGGGAGAGAAAATAAGCAGTCTGCGTATATAGATGGTCCAGCGTGATATTTTTTCTTCAAGGTTATCGCCAGGATGAAACGGAGGGGACGGAGTGGGAGAGAGAGAGAGCAGGAAGATGGACCTTTGGGTTGAATTACATTTGTACATGAGTGGGAGAGACAGAATATCATCCAGTGAGCACTCAAACACATGAGCGGTGTAACATGAAAATATAAAATCAATTTAACTGATAGTCGTCCTCTGTGGTTTCAGAGGGCGATGAATCTTGATATCGCTGTGACGGGCTGGGTTTGGCTTGCTCTGTGTAATTCACCCTGAAACAAAACATCCATGAAAAACTATTCTGTATTTTATTATTTTTTTGACAGAGGTAAATCCTCATATTTGCTAAGAGATTCAGCCTTAAACATTCATTTCTCTGTGAGGGTCTCTAGCTTAAACAGATAAATAGCTTGGTTTTCCAACGTTGGAGGCAGAATTGATTTTGCCCTCTAGCTTGACAGATAGCCCTGAAAGTAACAAATAGCGAAGAAGAGGACAAATCTTTGAAGCGCAACACTTATTAACTTCATGAGCTTTGGGAAGGTGCAGTAATCTAAAAGAGATCTAGTCCTCCATTAGTTGAGGAAGAAGGCATCAGGCGGCGGACACCTTGTGAAAAAGAAGCCTTGCTAATTCCTCCCACCTGCTGACAACAGGTAATTGAAAAGTAGGACTACAGACCCCTTTGAGTACGAACTGGATACGGACTTGTCAATTAACTTGCTCATATTTCATTCACTGACTGAGCCAGCTCTCTCGATTGCTCCTGTTCAAGCTCGTGCCATGTTGAATATGAGTTACAGCGGCTGTTGCAATATGGCAAAATAGGGCATTACATTTGAGGGTCCCTCTCTCAGAGGAGCACTATGTTAAAATAAACTTGCGGTTGACACTTTATTTCTTCCCTCCAAGCTCGTGGGCAGGGTTGAATGGGTATGACCTTCCCGTGTTACTGAGGGAAAAGAACAGAGGAGAAAATGTAATTTCCACCACAGAGATCTTAGGAGAGCAACCCACTTTAAACGGCATGCAGCCTGTCGTGTGGATGAATGTTGGGTAGTAATTATTAAACAAAGAGAATGCTTAGTGCTCTTCTAAAATGGGGATGTTGATGCATGCGCAGCATTGCACGCTTTTAATGGAAAGAACTGCATATTTTATTGGCCTCTTAAGTGAACAGACATTTGTGACAGCCGATATGGTCTTGTTACGGGACTGATTTGACTTTAAAGGAACACTACTCTTTATTTTGGATAAAGGATATACTCATTTTACAACTAGGAACTATACTCTCATTTTACTGATGTATGATGGCTGCAGCAGGCACAATGATATTACACAGCGCTGTTACCTAGTTATCTGTCTGGCGACTGCATTGATTATAAAACCATAATGAGAGTATGTATCCTAGCCATATCGGAGAAAATAGCAACTTTTCATTTTTGTTGGTTTTAGTACACAATGTAACTACAGAAGAGTCAAACTTTTTTTTAACTTTTTGAGTGAAATGCCAATGGTCTAATCCAGGGGTGTCCAAACTCGGTCCTGGAGGGCCGGTGTCCTGGAGAGTTTAGCTCCAACCCTAATCAAACACACCTGAACCAGCTAATCAAGCTCTTACTAGATATACTAGAAACGTCCTGGCCGGTGTGTTAAAGCAAGTTGGAGCTAAACTCAGCAGGACACTGGCCCTCCAGGACCGAGTTTGGACACCCCTGGTCTAATCCGATTCAATGATCTATGCTAAGCTAAGTTAAAAGTGCTCCAACCAGACCCAGAGATTGGCTAAATGGATTATATAATGGTAAAACACAGCTCTTTAACTCTAGGTGACTTGTAAAATGAGCCTATTTTCCAAAAAAAAAAAATGTTTTCCTTTAAGAATCTGATGCTACTGAAGCACGCTACTCTTTTCCCACATCCATCACTACTGTACATTTCTTCAAATCAGTCAAGAAAAGCACATTTCTGTCAAAATGTCTATTGCATGCCAGGACCGGTTAGTTACAGTGCTAAAGTGCCCTGAGGTAGATATGCCTTTAAAGACACAATTCTCTTCATGGAAATTCAAGCGGGGGTGTTGACTAATAAGATGAGCTATTGACCATGTGAGTGAGTTCACTTTATTGAGAATTACCCCGTCAGTGCAATATTCTGGCAGTGCAACAGAGAGAAGGAGTCTTTTTTCCTTCCCTTCTTCATACATTATTCATAGTTGCCTGACAGACTTTGATTTGTATGTTTACAGAATGGGGCCTTCCTGAGCGATGATTTAATCTTTTAATTGGATAATAAATCCAACACTTTGTGTAGTGGCTTTTCAATTGCCATCAGTTGACCACCGAGGCCAAATTAGTTTTAAGGCATTTGCATACCTTAGCATTTGGGCTAAAACAAAGGTTACAGTGATTAGGAGTAAAGATGAAATTGTGTGTGGAATATATCAATTATATTCTTTTTTTTTGGGGAGGGGGGGACTATTTGTGCTGCTAAATGTTAATTATTCTTATTTCTTTTCACTTTATTTAAACTGTAATCATTTTCGGTTCGGTCCATTGGCAAGCATTTGCAAACTGCAGGCCAAGAAATAACAGCACCAATGTTTACAGTTTGCTTTTTATCAGTGGTAAAACAGGTACACATTTCTGCCCGTACACAGAACCATTTTCTTCCTGTGGGAGTACTGTGTGACACCACAACAGTGAATAAAATGCAAAATTGTAATTTTGGAACCAGCAACCTTGTTTAATTAGGAAAACTGTGATCACACCACAAAGACCTACTGTAATCTTATCGTTATTTCCATCTGCTTTTGTTTGCTCGTTGAAAATTACCAAGCAAATTTGTCAATACTTTTTTTAATGAGGCAGCACCTTTGGCCTGTTCTCTCCTCAGACTAATACTCCCAATTATAGTTAAAGGTCAAAGGTGGTTGTTTGGCAGATATTCGTAAGACAGAAATTTGCATCGCAGGAGATGTCACACATAATAACAGTTTAAACAACCCTGCTATGCCTCCTGAGGCTTGATGCCTGCTTAGCCGGGGAAAATGGTGATAGATTCAGCGTGATTAAAACATCCCGTTCTTGGCAGCTCTGTTTACGTCATGACCTTCACCCTCACACCTCCTCATGCCACACGAGTCGTTTAATCGATGTAGTAATTCTCTCGCAGTACCCTGATCGCTCTGCGGCCCGACTGTATGCAGATCACACTCGATGGATGAACGAGGTATAAGCACCCTTGACAATAACGGCCCTTTTGATCTAGCTGAGGAGCACTAATATCAAATTGTTATCGTTCAAACTACTCACCTAATTTCACACCGGAACTCAAACGAATCTTGCCCATTTCCGACACACCTGAAGACACTCGGAGATGGAATCTGCAAATCTTTGCATTAAGCAGATGGCTGCACGCAGGCCTTTTCTTTCACCCATTTCCTTTTTCTTTTTTTTTTTGCAGGCAGCCTAATTTGATCAAAATAGGCTTCTGTGAGCTGCTTCACGGTGCTGTGTTGTGTTTTGCTCTCAGTGAACATTCTTCACTCTTTCTGCGTCTTGTAGGTTTCAGGGAAATATATATATATATTTTTTTTTTTTATTAAAACATATGACAAAACCTATGTAATAGCTGCCCTTGAGATATTATATTACACGTTGAATGAAAATTACTTTTTTTTATACATTTGTGCTAAAATTTTTACTCTTCTGTTGAACCTACATAATATCATAATGCATCCATTGAGTTTGCATAAATGTATTTTAATTCATTGACTCAAGAAATATATATTTCTAGGTCATTTTCACATGCTTTGCAAATGGGAGCTACTTAAAGTTTGCCTAATAAATTATTAAAGCTGGCCTGTCTGCTTAACATGATTTGTATTTGACTAGTCCAATTAGTAACCTCATGTCTGATGGAACGCAACTTGTGTGTCATTTTGACAGGTTCTCTGTGTCTAGAGTTTCTTCATGTGAATATTTCACAAGTCTCTTCTCAAAAATGACTAAAACTGAAAGTGACTATGAGTTTGCTTAATCAATTTGTTATTTGTATTTGCGTTGTCTTCCAAAGCATTTGGTTGTAAAGTCAAATAAATTCACATAGGATTTTTTGTAAGTATTTTCATTTCCATTGTTGATTCGTATTCCTGATTTATATTACCTTGATGTCAGCTTTAAAGGCATAGTTCAACCAAAACTGAAAATTGTCATTATTTACTCACCCTAAAGCCTGTTTGACCGAAAGAAGATATTTTGAAGAATGCTGGAAACCTATAATCATTGGTTGCAGGTTTTCAGCTTGCTTCAAAATAGCTTATTTTGTATTCAACAGAAGAGAGAAATTCATGGAGGTTTGAAACCACATGAGGGTAAGTAAATAGTGAGATAATTTTTGGAGTGAACTATCCCTTTAACAATAGTTTACGATGCAGCATATATATTTTTTATATAGTTATAAATATACTCTTTAGAATAATGCCATGCTACATTTCAATAGAATATTTTAAAAACAAAGTGCCACTGGGTATCAAAAAGAAGGAGATTTTCAAGTTCATCCAAGATGTGTTCATTTATCTTTCAAAAAGACGTTTCCTGTGGCTGTGCTTCTTTATGGGCATTGTTGTTTATGGTTGTTTTCTTTTCCCATAAAGTCTTTTACTTTTAATGCCTCTGTTATATCATTAATCAAAGCTCTGAGTTGCCTTAACGCAGCATGTTCCAGTGCAGTAGTCTGTTACATTTTTCAAGCATCAGCATTTTCTCCAGCACCATCTCTTGCTATTTTAAGAACAGGAGCAATATGATTGTCTCAGTTCTTTTGCCTTGTTTCTGTCTTGTGGGATGAAATCTGTCCATATTGTGACCCTTTCTCTCTCCCCTTTTTCTCAGCAGGTTACCATCAAAATGGTGGCCAGAGAGGCAAGTGGGCACAGCTACCTGGTGGCATGCTGGCAGCCCATTCTCATCCTGATGCTGGGTACCGTGCTGTCTGGCTCTGCCACGGGCTGCCCCTCTCGCTGCGAGTGCAGTGCCCAAGAGCGCTCGGTCGTGTGCCATCGGCGAAAGCTGATCACCCTCCCTGAGGGAATTCCCATTGACACGCGGCTGTTAGACCTCAGCAAGAACCGCTTGAAAGCCATCAACCCTGAGGAATTTCTCAACTATCCCCAACTGGAGGATCTACAGCTTAATGAGAACATAATTTCCGTGATTGAACCAGGGGCCTTCAGCAACCTCCTTGGCTTGCGTACGCTGGGACTACGCAACAACAATCTCAAGCTGATTCAGCTGGGTGTTTTCACTGGCCTCAGTAACCTCACTCGGTTAGACATTAGTGAGAATAAAATTGTCATTTTGTTGGACTACATGTTTCAAGAACTCTACAACCTGAAAGAGCTGGAGGTGGGAGATAATGACCTGGTGTTCATTTCCCACAGGGCCTTTCATGGCCTCAACAGCCTGGAGCAGCTCACAATGGAAAGATGCAACCTGACCTCTGTGCCCACAGAGGCCTTCAGTCATCTTCACAATTTGCTGACCCTTAGGCTGCGGCATCTCAACGTCAATGTCATTCGAGACTTTTCCTTCAGGAGACTCTATCGACTAAAAGTCTTGGAGATAGCTAACTGGCCTCTCTTAGAAACCTTGACCGCAAAGTCCCTGCATGGGCTGAATATCACAACCTTGAGTATCACAAACTGCAATCTCACTGCCGTCCCTTACGTGGCCATTCAACACCTGGTGTACCTCCGCTTTTTCAACCTGTCCTTCAATCCCATTGAGGTTGTGGAGGGCAACAAAATGCACAATTTGCTGAGGCTCCAGGCGTTTCACTTAGTTGGGGGCCGGCTCGTCAGCATTGAGCCTTATTCATTCAAAGGACTCAACTACCTTCGGGTTCTTAATGTATCCAGCAATAGTCTAAGCACTTTAGAGGAATCTGCCTTTCACTCAGTGGGCAACCTGGAGACACTGGCTCTTCATGACAACCCCCTGGCATGCGACTGTCGTCTCCTCTGGGTCTTTCGTCGCCGATGGAGACTTAATTTCAACCGCCAGCAACCATCTTGTGAAACGCCAGAGTTTTTGCAGGGTAAGGAGTTCAAAGACTTCCCGGATGTTCTCCCACCAAATTATTTCACTTGTCAGAAGTCCAAGATCCGGGATCACAAAGCCATTCATAGATTTGTGGATGAGGGGACCACTGTCCAATTCCCCTGCCAAGCAGATGGAGACCCCACTCCCATGATTATGTGGCAGTCTCCAAAAAAGCAATTCATCACTACTAAAAGCATCGGCCGGCTGTCAGTGTCTCCAGACGGCACCCTAGAGGTTAGATATGCCCAAATACAAGACAATGGCACATACACATGCTTTGCCGTCAATGCAGGAGGTAATGACACCCGATTGGCTCACCTACATGTTCATAGCTACTCTCCCAATTGGCCCCATCAGCCCAATAAGACCTTTGCCTTTATTTTGAACCAGCCCAATGATAACGGTGCCAATGGGACTGGTGCGATGGATCCCTTCCCCTTTGATATGAAGACCCTCATTATTGCTACCACCATGGGGTTTATCTCTTTCCTGGGAGTGGTGCTCTTCTGTCTGGTGCTCTTGTTCCTGTGGAGTAGAGGGAAAGGCAATGCCAAGCCAAACATTGAGATTGAGTATGTGCCACGGAAAGTAGATGGAGAAAACAGCCCGAATGAGGGATCTCACAAGATCAGTATGAAGATGATTTAAAAGACTAATTGCCATTGTGTGTGCATTACGTGAATAGGTGTTCTTTACAACAGACTTACATTGAGGGAGGAAAGAGGGCGTAATCCTTGCAATGGAATTGTGAAAAGAACAATGTTCTGACAAAAGCCTTTTACATTTTTTTTACAGACTGTACAGATTAAAAAAATCACACAGGGATCAGGTCCTCAAAGGGAAAGCAGACAGGTCATTTGAAGGTTTAAAAAATCTGTGTATTTGTTCAGGTAAGTGTTGAAAAACATAGTCCTGTTGAAATTTGTGCGAATGCCAGAATCCAGAGGACCAGTATGTGTCTATACCAG
Source organism: Danio choprae (assembly GCA_903798125.1). Classification (NCBI taxonomy): domain Eukaryota; kingdom Metazoa; phylum Chordata; class Actinopteri; order Cypriniformes; family Danionidae; genus Danio; species Danio choprae. Next base: position 653,060 of record CAIGQW010034093.1, read on the forward strand.
TCCTCTTGTCTCTTTTTCTGTACATAACAGTTTCGATGTACATTGGGCAATACAGTGGTTGAATGCAGCCAATCAGAGGTTATGGGTTGTTGTTGAGCCTACTGGAGTGCATGTGCTGTATCTAGATACATGCAAATGTATAGGTCAAATTAAATCACTGTAAATGTCCATTACCAACTCTTTATAAGAGATCAATTTGTTTAAGATGATTTATTGATTAGGCTTGACAATCATTAATATGTCAAAGGTCAAGTAATAATCATTAAATATGGTTTGATGGTGCAATTTTAGTTTTCACACCTTACATAGTACCATAAAGCCAGATGTAGCGTTGAATTTAAAGCCATTTGCTTTTACTGAACATGTGACAAAATTATTGGACCTGTGGTTGTACACACACTAAACTACTATTCCATCTGACAAATCGTCTCAGTTTTATTCACCTATTGGTGAAAAGTTTACAATTTTATTGATTTAGTCTTTAAAATGTCGTCAATTTGCCATGCTATAATGCATTCTCTACCAGTCTCAAGAGGCGGGCGATGCTCGCTAGGTAAATGTGTTCTACAACCCTTGAAACACTTACAGTGCTGATTTCGGGACAATGGATGGCTGTAAAACATATTAAAATGACAAGCTTTTATACTTCAATGTCTTTACTCATTTATTTTGCTCTGCTGTGTGAATTAAACTTTAAGAGCCGGTCAGGTACGCAGGAAAATTATTGAGACGCTGCTCTAATGTGCTGCTAAAACCCTGACACACCATATTACTATCCAGCATTTTCTGAAAAACATCTTTTCTCTTTAAATACTCATTTCAGTGATAGCTGGAGGAAAACATCACAGTTTTAGTATCAGTTTCAGTTTTAGTAATGTCTTAGTGCAGGATTATAAGACCGAATGGCAGGCATAAATCAAAAGCAATAAATTAATAGAGCTCTGCCTGCATTACTCTACCACATCTGTAAATTTACCAGCATTAACCCAATAAAGGCCAGAGCAAAGCAAGGACTAAATTACAACTGTGCTACTTGTGTTATTTAAGAGAGAGAGAAAAAATGTGTGAGATATGCCTTAATCAGAATTTGTTGTTAAATTCATTCTTCACATACCAATTTACAATTCAAAACAATTGTATTTAACATTACACATTATTGATTTTTGTATGACATTTTGTAAATATTTTATAAACGTTAATACAAAGATTCTAAACAAATCAGGCAAAGGATAATGTCCATGCTTTGATACAGCCTTTAATTTATATGGAGTTCAAAAATGTATCTTTTCCCTGAGTCAAATCTATTTACTCCAGAAGAAATAAAAGATTACTAAGAGTAAAGACTGACTGTTAGATATACACAAAATGAATTATATTTTCAGTTTAACCACTATAAAGACATACACGAGATTCCAGAAGAACTGTCTATGGTAATTATACACAATATTCCAGAATAACTGTCCATGGTAAGGATACACGATATTCCAGAATAATTGTCCATGGTAAGGATATACAGGATTCCAGAATAACTGTCCATTATAAGGAAACACAAGATTCTAGAATAACTGTCCATGGTAATTATACACAAGATTCAAGAATAACTGTCCATGGTAAGGATGCTCTCAGTGGAGTGCATAAGACATATATAAAAGTATAAAACAGCAGTATTTGCCAAACTATAGTGAGTTTAGTCCTCCACCAAGACACTCACAGTGAGGAATGCTGCAGGCAAAGCAATACACATATTGTGAGTATTACTCTTTTGTTTTTTTTAATCCAGGTACATCATTCCTGTCTAAAAATGGAATCTAAACCCAATACCTATCCCTAAAACTAAACTATTCCTAAAAATCTGAGGGAAATAGTAAGTGAACAACAATGATGTAGAAGCCTAAGAACACCAGCCTACAGTTATTTTTGAATGGATGTGCATGAGTGCTTGATTTGCAAGGACTACTCTACAATAATAGACAGTGTTAGGTATTTATTAAGTAGTTTGGAGCTCTCTGCAACTATAAGCATTTTCCCAATACTCTCAAACACCCACACACGCAGACAAGGACAGATTTGCCTTTTAAAGTAATCTATAACATGTTTTAACAAATCCAAGATGCTTTGGGTTCTGAATACACTCGTTTAGACAAAGAAACAAGCGACAAAGCCACTGCACATATCAGAATACTACCAACCTGACAACCCATCATCTCTCACAGGGGCGTAATGGAAAGCGTGTCAGCTGGAGTCTAAGCACAGAGACCTCATGTTTAAATAGGAAGCGATGGTTGTGTAAGATTGTCTTCCTGCCCTTTTTCTTCTAAGATGACTCACAAACAGTTGGCCAACCCGCGCAGCACTTTAATACTAAGCAAATACAACAGCAAGGAAGAGAGGGATGAACATTAATAAGAGAGGAAGTGGAGCGTCGAGATGCCAGAGAGAAAAGAAAGTCAAAAAAAAAAAGAGAGGAAAGAACAGAGATTATTAATATTTAGTGAAGTAAGCCCATTAAGAACAAAGCCAATATCTGGTAATAGAAGCTGTGCTATTCCAAAATGATTTATTCAGGTTAATACAAAGTTGGCTTAAATATTTAGTAACTATCAGTAACCGCAATATGAATTTGGATTTAGAAGTAGAGGAGGCAGATTTCCTCTTGATTGGAGAACTTGTTTGTCTTGTGTCTGTAGGTTTCAGTACAGTTTTTGGTGGGTTTCCTCCAGGTGCTCTGGTTTGCCCCACAAGTCCAAAGACATGCGCTACAGGTGAATTGGGTAAGCTAAATTGTCCGTAGTGTATGTGTGTGAATGAGTGTGTATGGGTGTTTCCCAGTGATTGGTTGCAGCTGGAAGGGCTTCCGCTGCATAAAACATATGCTGGATAAGTTGGTGGTTCATTCCGCTGTGGCGACCCATGATGAATAAAGGGACTAAGCCAAAAAGAAAATGAAAATGAATGAATGAAAGACCAATTAGGAACGCTTAAAACTTAAATACACTTCAAATTCATCATTTTACTCTGTTGATTTTTAAATCACTTTACAAATAAATAGCTAAAGAGTTAAATAACTATGCTCTCAACCACCTTTACTGAACTAAATTTAATATTTGTCTTGTTTTTATAGCAAATATTTGTCTAAAGACTGTTAAATCAAGATACATTTATTGGCAAATCAAAACCACATGAGATAAGAAGTCTTAAAAACATTGAAATGAATCGAGTGTGTGGTTAAATCTCTACCAGTGCTCAGGAAAAATAATAATAATACTTACATTTATAAAACGCTTTTCTGGACACTCAAAGAGCTTTTACACATTGGGGGGAATCTCCTCATCCACCCCCAGTGTGCAGCATCCACCTGGATGACGCAACGGCAGCCATATTGCGCCAGACCACACACCACACACCAGCTAATTGGTGGAGAGGAGACAGAGTGATGAAGCCAATTATGATATGGGGATGGTTAGGAGGCCATGATGGACAGAGGCTAGTGGACAAATTTGGCCAGGATGCTGGGGTTAAACCCCTACTCTTTTTTTGAAGGACATCCTGGGATTTTTAAGGACCATACAGAGTCAGTACTTCGGTTTAATGTCTCATCCGAAAGATGGCGCTCACTGAGCAGTATAGAGTCCTCATCAATATAATTGGGTGTTAGGAACCACACAGACCTCAGGTTGAGCACCCCCTGCTGGTCTCACTAACACCACTTCCGGCAGCAACCTAGCTTTCCCATGTGGTCTCCCATCCAGGTACTGACCCGGCGCAGACTTGTTTGATGAAATGGACTTGTTTCATATGAAAAGTAATCAACACAAATTGTCATGGCTAATACAGTATTTGTGCTTGTTTAATGCATAAAATATTTTTAGTTTCTCCTAAAATGACTTAATGACTTCAGCTTGCATCAATGTATCTTGTTTTAAGGATGCTTAGATATGTTTATTTGATAAAACATTCATGAGGAAGATATTCACTTTTGCAAAACATATTCAGTTTTTCTTATTTGGAACCTTTTAAATTCCTTAAATTGTAAAATGGCAAATTAAGACTTTTTAAGACCTTCTCAAGAGCCTCAGAAATTGTCAGCGAATAAAAAAATTAACACATTCAACTGAACATAAATTTTACGTGAAAAAAATTCTCATAAAACACTTAAAAACATTTTTAGACCCTTAGACACCAACATCTTTTAAGATATTTGCATGTCTGTCTGTAATTCATTATAATGAAGCTGTCTGCCACTGCAATTTGTAGATTACTGCTGCAGAAATGCTTGTGTGGTTTGTTAAGCATGTAGGCTGAATGGGATGTAATCTTACATTGATTAGCGGTGACGTTTACGAGGTAAGTGTTTCTGTGAACTTCTCAGCATTTTAATATGTCAGATTATGCAACTTCATTCATCCTGTTAAATTGATTTACCCTGCCATCCCATCATGTTCAAAGTGATGGGATGATGGCAAAAAAATAATCATCAAAAACTTAATAAGAATTGATTTTGAGCATATTCTACAAGGCATTTTATAAGACGTGTGAAATTTATAGAGAAGAATTGTTTTCTTTGGGAACATGCGCCTCTTTCTCAGAAAATGTTGACAACCGAATCTTCATGACCTACTTCTGCTCTATTTGTAACAAAAATAATACTGAATTTCACAGTATTCTTTTGATAGAGCCCTGCTTATTTGAGTAATTCAATGCATTAATTCTCTTTGCTGTTCATCAGAGTATCAGACAATTTGCGTATCCCTGATCTATATTTTAATGGGAATAGAAATATAACATTTTAGCAAACATTCAAATAATTAAAAATCAAAATAGCATGCTTTTATTGCCAAACTAACTTTTTTCCTCCCCCTTTTTAAATATTATTCTGAGAAATATAATTAAATATTATTGTTTTTTTAATAATATTCTGAGGAAACGCAGAATTAGCCTTTCTTTCAGCCTTGTATGAGTGGTAGATATTTTGCACAGAAAGACACTGAACTTGACTGTGAATAATGCTCAGTGATATTTACTGTTAAGGCAGCTATTAGCCAGTTTGGTGCTCACCTTCAACCTCTTTTTCACTTACAGGTTTAATGGTGTTGCACAAAACATGTTTTGAAAGGGAAATGCCACAGGTTATTACTTTCTGTTTTTCAGCTCTAAAGAGTGATTCGGTACACGAAACACTGAGTGATGAATTCTGCAGTTCCTGTGATAAGACTGAGATAATAGTGCATGGGGCTGAGATTGTTAAGAATGAACTGTTGTTTCAGGAAGCTGTAGCCATACATTTAGGATTTCTAAAGGTCTTGATATTTTGACATCTAAGAACTCTGTTTTACATCAACCTGTAGGGTTCAGAACCCAAAAGATACTTGCCCAAAAACAAAACAAAACCATATTTTATTTAATCCAAGCTTCCATAATGTTTACACTCTAAAACAGGGGTCACAAGTTGGAGCTAAACTAGGACCAAGGACACCAAACCAGGACCAAGTTTGGTGATCCCTGCTATAAAAAATCCTGGGTTATTTCAACCCAATTTTGGTTTAAAATTTCTACAAAACCACTCACTAGGTTAATTGTTTTAATTAAATTTGTGATACCAAATATAACCCATATTCTGGGTTTATCCGTATTTTACCCAATTTGGGTTGAAGTAACCCAACATTTTTAGATTGTATGATTTTGTCTCAGAATGACTTAGATGAGGTGCCATAGAGTGCATTGATTTAATATGTTAAATTGTTCTTTGATATCTACATAGTAGGTGTATGTCGGGTAAATCTTCAAAGGGAACAGTGTACTTTATAACCTCATTCACCCTGGCTATGTTGTTTCACTTTTTTAACTATAAAATGAAAACATGATATAAGGAACTGCCTGTTTTCATTTCATTAGCAACTTAACAGACACCAAAAATTGAGGCGTCGCTACATATTTATATGACCGTCATCTTCACTGTATGCATATTTATAACAAAACGGAGCCTTTAACATAACTGCCTCCTTTCATTTTCATACGAAAATACGAAACATACCCTCTATTTTGCTGAATATCAGTTTTAATAATCAATAATGGCCATTATAAAAGTATAATTTACAATCAGTTTATACATTTCAGGAAATAAATGCAAGCAATCAGTCAAATGTGCAGAATCAGTGTACATGGTTACATTAATTAATATATTAACCTATCTTTGCGCTCACCCAAAACACGTTACCTGAGAACAAGTAATAGATTCAAAAGACCAAAGTCGGGGAATATGTTGTTAGATATAGACAACAAGATGAATTAAATATCACGTTTAACAAATATAGTGAGATTAGATCCAGCGGTAGATCCTTGATGAACAGTCCGACGGGCACAGCTCTCATTTGGATAGATGTTCTTAAAGCATCCACTGATTGCCTGGAGCTCAGACTCACGCATACGCTACAGTGCATGCCAGAGTGTGTGTGTGTGGTCACGTGATGTGCATTTTCATAGTGTGGACGGAGAGTTGTTCAGAAACGCTAGGTGAAATGACAGTGTGGACACAGAATCTCACTGGAAAATGTTGTGGCCAACCAAATGTAGCCTGGGGTGTGCATATTAATGTATCTGTGTGGATCACAGCATTTACAACAGAACAAGGAAACAATGGTGTTTGAGGTTCATGGCATGTCATTATCATGTACTGAATATTTCACTGAATTGTTCAGCTATGCCTATGTCTAGATTTTAATTATGAATTATGATAATTAACTACGCCCATTTACAATAGATTGAGATTAAATACAAGATAGATGCAAACACATAATTTGTGCAACAACAAGTTGTGGAAAAAAACAATGTTTTGCATTACCTTTCTTCAAATTTTAATTGGAAATACTTGGAATATGTCAGAAACAGCATCAGTTTACCATCAGTGATTTGCCACTGTGTCATGCCATGTGGCATCCAGAGTAGACAGAAGCACACTATAATGCACTCTATTGTTTTTAGTAAAATTACACCACTGATGTGCACTGTAGACACAGTATAACATTATAGAAGAGTGTTCCACAACACATCAGTAAGACACTGCTCATTTGTTCACTCTACGTTTTACTGAAAATTAGTTTTTTTTAAACAAAGCACAGCACAGCACGTGTTTTTTTTTAGAGAGACTGAAAATAAAGAAAGATGCAATACGGATCTGACAGTAATTGTGCAACCCATGTGTGCATAGCAATGTTTTTTTTACCATGTGTAACTATTGCGTTGTCTGTTACATTTCAACAGAGATGTACTAAGTATTGAATATTTTCAAACCAAATGCCCCATCACAGCAGTGTCCATCTTTTCTTTTAATATACAAAACTGTAACCCAGTTATAGCAATGGACTTTTACTTGAACAAAACAATGTGTACACAGGATAGAAAATAGCCTGTAACCTGTTATATTGCGATATTATGATATTTTTCTCATGCAAGCATTATAAGTGGATCTCAGAGAATCTTATAAAATAGCAAAACACAGAAAAAAGAAGGAGACAATGAAAAAATGCATCCCCTTGAGTATCTCTAGTGTAGAAGTAACCTTCTCAAAATAAATCTTTTTCTGAAGGTTCTTCATGCACATATAGCAAAATGAAGTCTAAAGCCTTTCTTATACAGCAAAAATATAATTTGTATGTGTCACTGAGATTTTCGCACTGATCCCTGATGGCTTATAAAAATATAAGACAGCATGAAGGTCAAATAAACAGCAATATGTGTTATAGTAACCATTACATGCATCTACATACAAAAAGGCTGTTCAAACTGCAAACTTCTCAGCACAAAGATGCACAAAATTATCTAAACTTCATTTGCTAAAACTTAAAATATAAAAGCTATAAATATTCTTCAAATCACAAAATTATCTAAACAACTGAAAAATCTTTCAAATGAAAAAAATCTACATTTTCATGAAGTGTATTCAAGTGTATCCTTGTTCCAAGCTGCATTTACCAAATATGCAGATGTTAGTGAAAGTCATTTGGAATTATTTGAATGCATTACTTATTTTCGAGAATAGCAAGGAGGCAAGGTGGGTGTGATTTTGCTAGATAAATGGAATGTTTACCAGGGGAGATTCTAAGATTTTCATTTAAGGTGGGCTCAGCTCGGTAGACAGGGGTGGGGGGTTATGTTGGGGGGTGGGGGGTAGGCTGTGTTGGGGATGGATGCGAGCATCCTCAACTCCTCCTAGCTCATTTCTGATATCATGTCGTAGTATTAGCCAAGTATATGTTAATCAACTTCATGTCTCTGGCATTTACATTAACTCATAATCAATCGAAATTGTTTATGATGCTTTTGGGCTCAGTTCTTGCATGGACTGGGCCCGTGGAGTTTTGCCCAGAACAGAATCATCCAACCAACACTAACTGCATGCTTAATATATCTATATACTTGACGTAATCCTGACCGTGATCCTTATCTGCAAGCCTAAACGTAACATAAACGGCAAATGTATCCCTTAAATTTTTTTGTCTGATAGAAATGTTGTTTCAGGCTCAATATAGTTCAAATAGGAACATGGGGAAATCACACTAACTGGGCAACAGCATACAGCAATATAAAGCATTTGGTTAAGTGTTTAATATACATCTTAGGAAATCAAAGTAAACTGCTGTATGAGGCTCAGCATTGCTATAGACTATTACCGTATAATGACATGAAATGAGATAAAGCTTGGTCAAGAGATATAGATTAAAATGGGACAGTGTGATATTCTGCCACGATTTACTTCCATGAGCAGCATACACAATAAATCAAACATGGGCGAGTCGATGTATGGGGAGTGAATTATTCTGGTATTGCGGTCTTGCTCTTTATGCATCGCTCACTGAATGGTTTTATTTATAAAGCAGCCGCTCTGCTGGGATCAAGTGGAGTAATTTTGTAGTGTTTGCAAACAACCAGAAGCCCGACATCTCTTGAATAAGATAAAAACTGTGTCACTCTTCTCGAGACACAACCCAAGAGTCACATGAGGGGATGTGTTTCTGTTTGACATCTCTTTTTAACACTAGAACTACTAGAATACCAGCATACCATACCAACGTTCATAGACTGTATATTGATGTCACTTTTGTCGGGTTATATTTACATTTGAAGCTTCTACTGAGGTTTTAGGTGCCTGTTTAATGCTTTTTTAAATAGAGATTTCCCCCCTGTAGGAGAGCAGTTGTTTTTATTTCTGTGAAAAGGTTGTTTTTGAAAGTCTAAATGCCGTCTAAATGACTTTTCAAGGTAGAAATGCTCAATTCTTCTGTGTTTTGTAATTGTAATAGATCAACCTTGTAATATAATACACATATTTAAGAAATGTAATTGGTGCTACAGTTATATGGGTTTTGTTTTAAGAAAGTCATTACATTGCTAAACATTTTAACACTTTAATTGAAGGGGGTTGACTGTCATGACACATTTAAAATCATGACATATGTCATGAATATTAAGATGTCGTGAATATTAAGATTTTTGCATGCTTATGACAACTGTCATTTAGTGTCAATCGCTCAGTTATGTCGTTTTAAATGCAAAGATAACATTGTTTGACATGTCTTTATGACAACTTGACAAAACCAAATACATCATAACCTGCTAGTGTCTTTGTCATGACAACTTGACATTATCAAGACAACATGCAGGGTTTCCCACAGGTCACAGGAATTTCTGGAATATCATACAATTTTAAAAGAACTATTCCAGACATTCAAATCAGGGAAGTTTAATATTTCTACTGTTTCATACCCATTATTATGGTTATGCTATATTTCAGCTCCATTTAATTCCTTTCACACTCATCAACTTGCAGTCCTTTAAGTCAAATTCAGTCGCTAGGCTAATATACCAGTATAAAATAAATCTTAAGAGCTTTGGCTTAAAAATGACCACTTCGAAAACTGGGTGTTAAAAATAGCAACAGAAAAGCTCAATGTAAATTTGTAAAATTACTATGGAGTTATCAAATATAGGAGAGGGAGCATTTTGCAGCCACACAAACACTAAATATTTTTTTTACTTTTAAAAAAATAAATGATCATTGTTGTTCTCATAGTGGCTATTAAAGTCCTCCAAAATAATATATAAAAGCTTAAACCACTTTAATATTGTTATTATTTTAGCATATCATTTTAATGTTATTTATAGAAAAATTATGGACATTATGGAACACGCAAAAAAAAAAGAAAGTAGTGATTCCTGAATTTACTTTGACTTGTATTTCAACACATTTCAAAAATAGTTGGAACAGTAAAGCATTTACCACTTTGTAATGTTGCCATTCCTTTTCACAACATTTAAAAAATGTTTCGGGACTGAAGACACAAAGTGATGAAGTCTTTTAGGTATAATTTTGTCCCATTCTTCCTGCAAAAAAAGGCTTAAGGTGGCCAACAGTACGGGGGTCATCGTTGTCGCATTTTGCACTTCAAAATACGCCACACAATCTCTATTGGAGACAGGTTGGGACTCCAGGTGTCACACCCCCTGCACGTTCTATCAGCCCTGATCACCAGTCACACTCTCCAGCAAATACACAACGCACTCAGTCACCCGCTTACTAATCACACACACACCTGTGCGCTCATCACCTTCACCTGGTCCAGTCATCACCACCACACTATATAGACTCACCCACTCCGTTCACTCATTGTCTGGTATCATCATCACTCGATTACAACTCTCTCAGTCTTCGGATCCCGATCATCTACCACGGCTTTCTGCTACTCGGCATCCCCAGAGACTAACCCCTGTCATCGGCTTGCTCTACAAAAGGGAAGTGATTCTATTGACTCCTTGAACTGCTTGCTAGCACCTGAACTGCTTGCTAGCACCTGCTTGCTAGCTACTTGCTAGCACGCGAAGACTGTTTATGTTTAAGAAATACTGATTGAACGATACTCTTCTTTCTGCCTTCTGTGGTGCGTGACACCAGGCAGGCCAGTCAAGTACCTGTATCCTCTTCCTCCGCAGCCAGGACTTTGTAATGTGTGCAGAATGTGGTTTTGCATTGTCTTGTTGAAATATGCATAGATGTCCCTGGAAAAGAAGAAACATATTGTGGTCCAAAATCTATATACTTTTCAGCATTAATGATGCCATCACAGAAGTGCAGTTTAACAGTCTCAATGATCCTGTGGAACAACATAAAATATCTCATGAAAAGTGACATTACTCTGTCAAATAATTTTATAATAACATCTTTAATATTTAATGACAAATTCAAGCTGTGCCACTGTATTTGAGGTCAAGAACATTATTAATAAAGCTGATATAAAGTTCATGACACGATTATAATGTCCTTATGACAATCATGTTTATGACATGTTCATATAAGTTATGTTCTCCATGTAATGTCAAGTTGTCATGACAAAGACATCAAATACAGTGTCACCTTCACATTTAAAATGACACAACAGTGACACTTAATGACTAGTTCGCATAAGCATGCATAAAATCTCATTAATATTTCTTATGAACACCTTCAAGTAAAGTGTTACCATTATTTTTAACAATCCAAAATGAATTTTCCTAATGTCAAATCAAGCCCCCAGTGCAAACTCTTTTGTACAGCTGTTGCTCTCAATAATGATGTCTGATCATTTCTTTTCTGTTAACTCTAGCTATCAAATTTAGCTCTTAGATTACTAATCAGTTTAGCCGTGGTGGAGCAGGAAGGGAGCCCTGCAGCAGAGGAGAGTAATTACAGGCAGATTGGCCACTGCTGAGAGCCGATGACACAAAGCGTCTGTGTGATGGAGGAGGATGGCACTCATCAGGGTCTCACAGGCTCACCACATGTGCTCTCCGCTCCCCATACTCTCGCTTTACATAATGCACTATAGTCAGGAACACCTTAAGAGCACTACGAGTGTGTTTCATGCTGTCATTGTAGCAATCTTGATTGTATTCATTCCATATCAATTGAATAATTTAGCAGAGGCTTTTATACCAAGCGACTATAGTAAAGATTTACAGAGCAAAGGCCATTTCACAGTGAGTGCTGTGTGATGAAGTAAAGTAAAAATCGCCAGTGAACAGTGATTTAACAATAATCTTTGTCTAAAAGTTTGTCTGATCATTTTTGTTGGCGAAGAATGCATTTTCTTCTTGTTAATGTATCTAGAACTCATTCATTCATTCATTCATTCATTTTCTTTTCGGCTTAGTCCCTTTATTAATCTTATCCAGCATATGTTTTACGCAGCGGATGCCCTTCCAGCCGCAACCCATCACTGGGAAAGATCCATATACACTCATTCACACACATACACTACGGACAATTTAGCTTACCCAATTCACCTAGTGCATGTCTTTGGACTTATGGGGGAACCCCACGCCAACACAGGGAGAACACGTAAACTCCACACAGAAATGCCAACTGACCCGGCCGAGGCTCGAACCAGCGACTTTCTTGCTGTGAGGAGATTGTACATTATCACGAAAATATCTAATAATATATAGGACCTTTTAACAATTGTAACTAGCAATTCTTTATTCATTTGATCAAATGCTTTCCTAACTGCTGTTTTCTCACCAATGTAATTTGTAATTATGTGTTTAGTTTGTTATTGCGAGGAGAGCGAGCAGCACGTTTGCATACATGTTTACATACTTAAATCTTGCCCATAGCAGTGTGACCTGAATCTATGTGTCTGTTATCAGTATCCTTTTACTAAATGTGCCATAGCCTAAAAGCAGTCCAGAAATCAAGGTGTGCTGTAAAAGTCCCAAAGTAATAGTCCACCAGTGTAAATACAATCCAAAACAGTGATAATACACAAGCTTGTAAGAACATTCCGGTAAGGTAAGTCAGGACAAAGGAAACTCCACAATAGAGAAAAATTTGGATGCTGTTAGTAGCCCTCTTGTTTTAGCCACACTGCTCTCTTTATATTGTTTTCTGCTTCCTGTCAGGTGACTGCTCTTCCTCCATGCTGTTCTTAACACACACTAAAATGCTAGAGGAATAAAATGGACAAACGCTGTGGTAAAACATGTGACTCATGTGAAAGTGTCATACATATAGAAGTATTTCATTTACACAAATCAGAGAAGTGACCTTTTCAAATGTTCAGTTTTCAATCTTCAAACTTCAAAGCGGGACGTGCCCATCCAGGACCAGTGTAAGCCTATAGTGACGACTTCCTGGGGGATAGGTGAGAGCTTATGTTTGCTGGGTGTTTATTCTTTCTAAACATACCCTAACCTATAGCAGTCTACCACTGCTCTGATCACTGCTAGCTGACATGTAATGCAAAGTCATGTATATACACGTTAGAATGAATAAAAGAGAGGATAAAAGGAGGAGAGATGACATTGGAAGATGAGAGAGGACCAGGCCTGCCACACTTTATGTTGTAGTTTTGTTTGTGCACCACTCCTCCGTGAGGTTCTACCGCTATCATTTGTTTAGTGATTATTTTATAATTAAAGTTTGTTTGTTGGTTCCTGTCTCCTTATTCTATGGTTTAAAAAAGTGCAAAAAAGCTCCCAGGACAAATTGAGGAAAACATCTTCATCAGTTTGATAACACACACAAATTCACAAACAAATGTAAATACAGACATGTGTTGCAAATAGCACAGACCACAATGGAAATGTGTCAATGGACCAGTTTAGAGCCTGTCAAAGATTTCCTGTTTAGAGTCAGCAGTGTTGTCTCAGATGAGGTGATTTTTTTATTTTTATTTTTTTATTTTAACACAGAGTTCATACAATTTCTTGTTGTTTGTATATTTTTAGTGTAATATCCGATGATATTGCCGCTAGGTTCCTTTGAAAATTAGTATCCGGACAAACAAAAGCTCTTCCTACGAGTTCTTCTGCTTGGTCCACTGCTTTGGAACTGACATTAATGAGTGGCTGAGTGTAAAAGTTGAAGTTCTTTTAACTTGACATGGCATCTAAAAAACGTGGTGTTGCTTTAAAAGATGCTAGACGCAAGCATAACAGTCATGCATGTCTGTCAAGCATGTGTTTACATTGTGGATACATCTGCACCAGCTCAGTTTCTTGACCGTTCAGTGTACTCATGTGACTAGTGTTGTTGTTTTGGGTGTTGTTTCCTGTCTGACCCCTGTCGAAATAGACACAAATCAGAAGGAAGGAATGGCATGTCAAAGAAGATGGAGTTTACAAAACACACCCACCGATTGCAGAATCACCACAGACCAATGGTAGCACAAAGCTGTTTAGGAGCAAAAACAAACACCCGCATTGGTGAACTTTTTCAAACTTTCAAAACAAACTCAAAAAGAAGTTAGTTTGTTTAAAATGACTCATTTCAGTTTGTTCTTTAATTTAGGCGTTTGAGCACTCTCTTCCTTTGTATTCATCCCTTTATATGCGAGCTGGACATACTGTTACAGGCACAATCAAAATAAAGTGTAACTGTAACTTTTTTTGGAAAATCCCTACCATACCAAACCATTCTCGTTGTAACTAATGGTTCTCTATGAATGTTGAATCATGCATAATGCGAATGATCAGCAGTGAGTAATATGTCAGTTGAGGACTCAGTAACAGCTGCAAATGATTCACTGAGTGATTGAGTCAGATTCAAACTGCGAGGTCATTTGAGGTTGAAGAACACTACAGGAAAGGGACATCACTTGAAGAGTTGTTTCAAACAAATGTGCAACTAAACCTCTTCACGTGGTCATCTTCCAACTGGCTGTTAGCGATAGGTACTTCAAGGAACTGGTAACGCTTAATAAGATCTTATTTGAAGAGTTCAGATGGAAAACCTCTCAGAGTCATCTGAATTTTTTGGTAAAATGAATTTAAATGAATGCATTTTTCACAGGCTCTCATGTGTATGTTCAGTAATTTCACTTTCATGGCAAAGAAGAGATCCATTTTACTGCCTTTAAAGTGAAATAACAACATAAACATAGGAGGCTGAGAAAAATGCTAATTTTTGAAGAACATTTCAGACAACACTTAGAGGTTATTGATTCTGATCTCTTCTTTTAAATAAGTGTTATAAAAAATGTATGCATTGATAATGGTTTGAAAGGGTTGGAAAGACATAATAACATGCACCATAATAACACAAGGAAAAAGGATGCTCCTTTCCCGTCAGAATTTGCCTACTGAGAAGTATTTGTGAAACGTTTTTACTGACTCATTAAAAAGAACTAGTTCATAAGAGTCATTGTTTGGGAATTGGTCGTCACAGCTTGTGCTGTGTTCGCAGCTGTGGGCAGCAACCATGAAGCACAATTAAAAGGTGCAATTAACTACACAGTAAAGTAAAAATATTTGTTCATTAAGTATTGGGCTTAGCTCATTATTTATGGGTGTTTTACAGTTTACATTTACACTGTCGAAATGGATGATGTGACCTTTGTGAGTGTTTAAAATGTAATACTGCCGTTCAACAAAGTGATTTTTAATTGACATTTTTAGTAGTATGAAACAATATTTTGTAAAAGTATATCATATATAGTGACCCTGAACCACAAAACCAGTTAAAAGTATACTTTTAGAAATTAAGATTGATATATTATCTTAAATCTTGGGTTCAATAAATAAATAAATAAATAAATAAATAAATATTGAGAAAGTTACTGAAATGAAGAGCTTAGCAATGCATTACTAAACTAATGTTGACTTTTGATATGTTTACCATTGGAAATTGACATAATATATTCATATTCATATATTTTTGATAGTGATGAAGTATATTTATGATAAATTATCATGCAATATGGGTAAAAATTTTGTCATTTTTATTGCTCTGATAAATAAATTAAATCATATAAATTGTGTTTGGTTTCCCAGAGATGGGTTGCAGCTGGAAGGGCGTCCACTGTGTAAAACATACGCTGGATAATTTGGTGGTTCATTCCGCTGTGGCGACCCCAGATTAATAAAGGGACTAAGCCGAAATGAAAATGAATGAATGAATGAAATTGTGTTTGCTGGAAATTCAGTAAATCAGTCTGATAGATTCGAAACTCATCAGACATGTCACATGTTTTGTCTTACAGTCAAGCATTTAAACATTTAAATTTAATGTTAAGTTAAAGGTAAACTTTTGGCAATAGCCAAAAATATGTTGGATGGGTCAGATGGATGGGTCATATTATTTATGTAATATATGTGAGGGTGAATGCAAAGCAAGGCAAGTTTATTTATAATGCATATTTCATACACAATGGTAATTCAAAGGGCTTTACATAAACAGGAATAAAAGAAACAAGTATAAGAAAATAAAAACAACAGAGAAAATGATTAAAAACTGATTAAAATGTGTTAAAAACCAGTTTTAAAGTGCACCTATGATGAAAATCTCTTTTGTAAGCTGTTTGGGCTGAACTGTGTGTAGTTATAGTGTGTTCACAGTCATATTGGGGTGATATAAAGACAATAAGTCTCTATTTTAAAATTTCCTCACGAAATAGGATCCAAATCCCTCCTATTTTGAGGCCGACCGCAACTTGATGCAGGAGTGCGGTTTCCCCGCCCACTGAATTGATTGACAGCCGCGTATTAACATGTCTCTGTAGTTACGCGTATAATCATATCCACAAGACAGGACTTGCGCAAAGCAACCGGGATTAAAAGATCTGTTCAGCTCACTAGGATCATCAATCATCATCAAATGTGATCAAGAATGAGTTTAAAACATTTTTAAAACAATTCATGTTTGTAATAAAGACAGTAAAATTGCTACGTAATTCATCACCACAGCCGCATGTCAATACAAGGCGCTTCAATCCCGGTTTGTGGACTTAAATCAGGTTTATTTTGTACATTAACATAACGATGTCCACATACAGATATTTATGTGTACCCTGTCACATTTGCCGTGCAATAACAGTGCAAAGCTAACGTGTGTGTGTGTGTGTGTGTGTGTGTGTGTGTGTGTGTGTGTGTGTGTGCGTGCATGCGTGCATGCGTGCATGCGTGTGTGTGTGTTAACTCCACAACAAATATATCAAATAACCTTTGTGAAAGTTCTTTCTGTAGTAAGGGAGATCTGTATCATTCTTGTCTGTCACTGAGCTGTTTGTCTAAGTGAAGTCTATGGCTGTAACAAGCACATGGGAATGGTGGGCAGGGAGAACCAGCTCATTAGCATTAAAGGCACAGGCAACAAAAACAGCTACAATCTTAAACCAGCTCACATTTCCTAGATTTAAAAAGTTATAATAAATAATCTGATGGGTATTTTGACCTGAAACTTTACAGACACATTCTGGAGACACAAAGGATTTATATTAAATCTTGCAAAATGGTTAAAATTGGTGCTCTTTGAAGAAATGAAAAAGAAAAGAAAGACATAATAGTGTGATCTGTCGGACGTACTGTAGCACAGTGCTCATTCAGTAAAGGCACAGCTAAACAGATGTGTCTTGATTTGAATGTGCCTAATGTTGGAGCACATCTGATCATTTCTGGAAGCTGATCACAGCAGTGGGGGGCCGAGTAGCTGTGGTCGGATTCCCCCTACTTTAACTGAACACTTGGAATTTCTACTTTACTTGATCTTAATGACCTGAGTGACCTGTTAGGTTTGTATTCAGTGAGTATATCTGTAACGTATTGAGGTCCTAGGCCATTTAGTGATCTAATTCTTGCAATGTTTTTGAGATGATAGTATGCTGATTTTGTTACTGCTTTGACATGACTATCTGAACCTCAGATCTGACTCTAGAATAACACCAAGATTCTTGACCTTATTTTTTGTTGTTTGACCCCTAGAGCCAAAGGTACGCATTCACCTCAAGAACCTCATCACTTTTCCCAAATGCAATGACTTCAGTTTTCTCTTTATTTAACTGAAGAAAGTTTTGGCACAGTTTTTCCAACTGTTTATTTCATCAATGATTGGCAATGCATGAAGCTGTAGTCATTAAGGCAATAAGGCTAAGTAGATCTAAGTGTCATCAGCATAGCTGTGGTTCTTTCTTATTATTCGGCTCAGTGTGAGAGTGTATGGGTGTTTCCCAGTACTGGGTTGCAGCTGGAAGGGCATCCGCTGCTAATTCTGACCTATTGCCAACCCAGGCAAAATGTTTAAACTACTAAAAATGTATCATCACCAAATGTTGCTTGAGGAGAGATCATTGGTCTCATAATGAGATTTAAAAGTGTAAATAAACATAAAACACCCATTAAACATGAACTACGGACAACTGTTAATTAACAGATTTGTTTGGAGTGCCATGTCATTTTATGACCCAACCATACGGATGCACACAAACTTTCAAATTCTATATTAGTCCACGCACTTTTCACACAGCTATTTCCAAAGCAATGCGCTGGGCATATTTTCCACCAAAATGTGCTTTCACCATGCTTATGTTCTTGAGTGCAGAGCAATGTTCATCCCGATTGACCAGTGGAGACAGGTGGCACATCGGCTCTTATATTAGATTACAGGGTAAGACACTGCCAACCATCAACATACTGAAGTGGTATTTAACCATTGCAGAGTACTAAGTGAGGAGGCGAAATATGAATTAATGGAAGCGCTCCCATGTGGCTAACAGCAGTAAGTAATCAAGTAATTCATATGCTTTTTCCTCTCTGATAGGTGCTGCCAGCTGTGCCTGCGCTGCATACGGAGATGACAGGCCTCTGATGCCAGCTTGGGTATGATTAGGAGAACTACCCTACCAAAATGCCAGCTGCTGTGACTTTCTACAAGAGCAATCACTAACACTATTGTTGAGGCTGTCTGAACATGCCAAAATGCAATCGGAAAGGTGGCCGATGTGCAGTACAGATTATAGTTTGTGTTGGTATCTAATTTTCAGCATATAAGAAAGATGTTTCATCTGAATGTAGATGACTTCTGATTTTTTTTGTCTGTTCGAGAACAGCTATGAGAAAAACAAAGTGCAGTACACAAATATACTTTCAATTCTATAATTCTAAATCTATAGCTAAAATGATAGTCATGCACTGTAAAACAGGATATTAGAAAACGTTATGACAACAAATGTTTTTTTATGTTATTTTAACTTACTTTAATAAGTTAATCAAGCTTCCAACACATTTGAATATATACATGAATATATGTTTAACCTAATAGTTTTTGTCAGTTTGACTGATGTAAGTTAAGATGACTGGAAAAGTTCATTTGATTCAACAACTTTTTTTTAAAGGCAGCAATATATTTTTACAGTGTGTGTCATTCCACATAATTGGTGGGCCATAACTGATCAGAAATAGGATTATTATACCAACAAAAATATTTAGAAATTTAACTATTATTAATATTTCACCAATCATTATTACATTTTTGGGTCTTTAGTGACCCAGACCTATATATGCAACACAGATCTGCTGCAATAGCATAGAACTCTACTGATATTTTAATAACAATAACAAAATAACAAAATACAGCATATTCCTTTACCTTTTGGAAGGTTTAATTTTGAGCAGATGATTTTACCATTACTGTCACTGTCGGAGCGGATTTCCCCAGTACACTCAGCGTCTGGATTAAATTCAAAACCATATGACAAAACTATTGTTTCTGACGTCTTCAAAATCAATGTTTTGATTGCTGACATGTTATTTACCAGATCCACCATTAAGTGAGATTGCAAGCAGTGATTGCTCTGCAATAAAGCCATTCAAACATTTTCAAGCTTTGCCAAAGATATTCTTTTGTTTTATGACTGTGGTAATTATAACGGAAACATCAGACTCAACAAAACAAGAAAGAAAGAAAGAAAGAAAGAAAGAAAGAAAGAAAGAAAGAAAGAAAGAAAGAAAGAAAGAAAGAAAGAAAGAATTTAAAGATTGTGGGAAAAAAATTGCAATACAAATTAGGGCTGGCGATTTGATATAAACAATATTATATCAAATCGTGATCAAATTTATGTCAATAACAATGATAAGCTCTGGAATATTTTTACTCTATATTGATCTAAGAGCCAATCACACAGCAGAAATGTACAACAATGGGAATCTAGAAGTATGTTGATATTAGAGATATGCCAATACAGTTGCTATATAAAACCATTTTAAGTATACATGTGAAAATAATTTTATTTAACTGCATTTAATCAATATCTAAGTAATATCCCTAAAAAGTGTACAGTATGTGCTTTTGTGACCTCGACCATTCAGCTCGCAATTAGCGTGAAATTGTTACTGTTGGGTATTTCATTCGAAACTTACTACAGTAACTTACCTACAGTATTCAGGTAGTCCTGAGGCTCTTAATAGAGTATTAGTAGACTGTTTTTTATATATATTATAAAAGTCTTTATCTATTTACAAAAATCTATATACAGGTAAAAAAACAAAAACATTTACACATTAATACATATACATTGGCAAAATTACAGCAATATATATATATATATATACACACACACAGAGAATACTGCCAATTTACTGGTAATGTTTAACTTCTCATTGTGGTATTTTTAAAAAGGGCCTTTTCACACATGATCTGTTCACTTTAATTTTCCTGTACTTCAAAGTCTGAATGTATGAAAAGATCTGCAGGCTTAACAAACATACAGGGAAAAACCAACAAAACTAGGAACAGGTGTAATCTTGATCAGAATTCTTATTAAAAACAATAATGATGGATGGATGGATGGATGGATGGATGGATGGATGGATGGATGGAT
>CAIGQW010034093.1:683047-699933 GCA_903798125.1 Danio choprae
TGTTTGTGTTTAACCATTCGTCCTCATAGATCAGTTATGTCCTTTTATTACACAAGGCGTTTACTTTTGTGTGTGTGTTTAGCTGTGTCCCATTAAATCACAATTGTCCATTTAATACACATTTGTGAGATGTGTGTGTGTGTACAGCTACTGTCCTTATAATAACGGTTTGTGTTATGGGCGGGGTTTCCAGGTAATTACCATATGACCTCATAATTAAGTATTTAGTCAGATTGTTGTATTTTAGGTTGTGTTGTGTGTAATCAAACTTTGAAGTGAAATCTGTGTTGTACAGCTCAAAATAGAATTTTTGATATGCACCACAACTCTCTAGAGTAAGTGGAAGAGTGTGCTCCCCTAATACACCAAAAAACTGGTTTGGGCTGAAGTGTCCTTGTAACACACATAAACCCGTATGTGTGTGTGTGTGTGTGTGTGTGTGTTGATGGTGGTTGTTTTCTTTATTTTTTTTCCCTTTTTTTTTTTTATTTGAGCAGCAGCTACGCTTGTGACAGCTCCTGTCTTTTGACGCCTTCCCTCATTATGAAGCATCTTGCATCAAAAGCATTCTGTCTGTCACATGATAAGCTCTTGGAAAAGCTAGATATTCTCCCGAACAACAAATCAAGCTCCAGGATATTCTCCATGAGGCAATGTATAACAACGCTTCGAAAAAAAAAGACAGAAAAAAACAACAATATCAATTCAAAAACACAGGTTCATTAAACACGTTCATAGTATGTTGTGTACAGTGGTATGTACTGTATGGAACCCAACATTTGTGTGTGTGTTCATATATATTTATATTGCTGGAGGATTAATATAAATCAAGAAAAAAAATATTCTAAACTGTTTATAAAGTAAATTGGCAGTAAAGGACACATTTTTTTCATCCTCTGTAGCCATGAATTTAAAAAAATAATAAAGTTAATAAAAGAAAAATAGTGGGTAAGGGACTGTCTATATAATGCACACACTGTTTTAAATCTAACCTGCATTATCATCAGTTACTCTGGTCATATGTAATTTTACAACAACACACACAACACAATACTGTAATTATTTTATGTCTGCTAGAGGGCGCTTAACTATAAAATGTTACTATAAGTCATAATAAGCTGCTTCCACAACTTACATATTTGGTCATTTTTTTAATTAGGAAAATCTCTTGCTGTCATAGTTAAACAATAGTTATTGCTTATGTTCACCTGCTCTTTGTTTAGTTTATTATAGTCTTTACTTTGTGTTGTGGGCCTCACGGTGGCGCAGTGGGTAGCACGTTCGTCTCACAGCAAGAAGGTCGCTGGTTCGAGCCTCGGCTGGGTCAGTTGGCGTTTCTGTGTGGAGTTTGCATGTTCTCCCCGTGTTGGCGTGGGTTTCCTCCGGGTGTTCCGGTTTCCCCCACAAGTCCAAAGACATGCGGTATAGGTGAATTGGGTAAGCTAAATTGTCCGTAGTGTATGAGTGTGAATGGGTGTGTATGGATGTTTCCCAGAGATGGGTTGCAGCTGGAAGGGCATCCGCTGCGTAAAACATATGCTGGATAAGTTGGCGGTTCATTCCGCTGTGGCGACCCCTGATTAATGAAGGGACTAAGCCGAAAATGAAAATGAATGAATGAACTTTGTGTTGTACTTTGTAATGATCTATGTTTATGTGGTCATTTTTGATTCTCACTCATCTCCTTCACTCTGTGCTTTTTACAGCCACAGAGTTACAACACTGTACTGCACTTAAGATCAGTTTAAAATCAAAGTAAAAACGAATACATTATGTGTATAAAAGTATTGTATTTGACACAAATCTTATATCACACTTCGTGTAATTGGATGTACCATGTAACATCCAGTGGTAATGGCAATATTTTAATCAAAATATCTTCTTTAGTGTAACTTAACTGAAAAAAACAAACTCATAAAAGTCTGGGGCCACTTAAGGGTGAGTAAATGTTTGTTTTTGAGTTAACTATACCCTGGAAAGTTTTGAATAAAGCCCCAAATGTTTTTCTCATGGAGTTTGCATATCTTCCCTGTGTTTGCGTGGGTTTCCCCACAGTCCAAAGACATGCCCTATAGGTGAATTTAATAAATTACATTGGCCATAGTGTATGTGTGTGAATGAGTGTGTGTGGATGTTTCCCAGTACTGGGCTGCAGCTGGAATGGCATCCGCTGTGTAAAACATATGCTGGATAAGTTGGAGGTTCATTCCACTGTGGCGACCCCTGATGAATAAAGGGACAAAGCCGAAGGAAAATTAATGAATGTTTTTCTCAGAAATGAAGATTATTCATTATATATTTTCTCCCATTGTACCAATGGTTACTACTTATTATGTGCTTTTGCAGTGTTGAGTTTGTAGCCAATTACAGACCTGTCTGTTGGCCTCAAAGACCAATCAGGGGCGTTTAAGCATGTCACTGCATCAGCAGAATTCCCTCAGTCAAAATGGCATGCTTTCGCGAATCCTCTTATTACATTCAACAAAGTGTAGACAAAATGCAAATGAGAGATTCACTGCAGTAGTCATATAATTTGACTGTAATGGGAGTTTCCATAAGAGTACAAAACTGATTCATGCAAATCCACGGATTTGTGATGAGCTGGCTTGTGTTTTATATAAATGTCTGAATAAAGCAGTCTTCTCAAACATTTCAATGGCTTTTTCCCCATCCTGGCTCTGTATAATCCCATGAAGTGTAAGCTCAGCACTGATTTGTTTAGTCAGTCTCCACTGTAACAGTATTTCTGCAATTCCATAACCAACGCCGATGTCCGAAAATGAATTAGCATTTTCATTTAGTTTCATTTAGCATTTTCATTTAATCAACATTTGGTAAAAAAGCTAAAAATGTAGTTATTTTACAGTAATTTCATATAGTTGAGAATGATTTATTTTAACACCATGTTTCTACCGATAATAATATTATAATTCACTCAGCAGTGATTCCACAGAATGCATTGCTTGCAGGTTTAAGATGAAAACCTGAACATTTGCAGTTTTTATCTATAGGCTATAACTGCTATAGAAAATGATTCTATTCATCTTAATTTGTTTGTTACAATGAAACTAGATCCAACACAACCCACAAAGCCATGAATGCTGAAAAAAAACATGAACTAAAACACTAAGTGTACAGTAATTATATGATGATTTCTAGTATAGGCTGTTCGGTAATTGCAAAGGTTCAATGAATTAAATGTTTATGAAATCAAAGGATGAATCAATGTAGACACAGCCTGAATATTCTATCACCAGAACCACCTCTGGTAACATAAATGTTTCATTATATTTAACATAACTAAGCATTATATAATTTATATCAATAGTATACCTGTGAAACAGTGTGTATCTGTCCAAAATAAATACAGTTTTGCTCTTTGTCTGAAATATTCCACTGTAAACATCATTAACAGCATTAACTAGTCAATACCAGCAAGTGACCATGTTATAAACAGGACAGAAAGATTTGAATACATTGGTTTATTCTTGCCTTCAATTGAGCATTCATTCATTCGTTCATTCATTTTCTTTCAGCTTAGTCCCTTATTTATTAGGGGTTGCCACAGTGGAATGAACTGTCAACTATTCCGCCATATGTTTTACACAGTGGATGCCCTTCCAGCTGCAACCCAGTACTGGGAAACAGCCATGTACTCTCGTATTTACACACACTTATACACTTTGGCCAATTTTTGTTTACCCAATTCACTTATAGCACGTCTTTGGACTGTGGGGGAAACCAGAGCACCCGAAGGAAACCCACGCGAACATGGGGAGAACATGCAAACTCCACACAGATATGCCAACTGGCCCAGCCAGGACTCGAACCAGCGACCTTCTTGCTGTAATTGAGCATTCAAATCTATTCAAATAGAACATAATAAACAGATAAAGTAACCCATATATTTATTATACAATTTGGCTCATATAGCCATCCCAAAACAGATGCTGATTTCAGATTTGTAGCTTTAAATATGCAGAAATGAGGAAATGCTTATGGACTGATATTAGTTTCTAAACTAAAAGTGAATAAATTGCAACACCATGATGTTTTAAAGTCACACTCCTCCTGCCACTGTATTAGAAAGATCTCCAGGATGGTGTGCAGGACTCCAAAGGTCCTTTCAGAACATGCTACAGGAGTCGGGCTGGAGACACGGTAGCCGAGAGCAAATATTGATTTTTTCTCTCTTCCCACTGTGGGCTGCTCCTGCAGTGACAAGTTCAGGCCTCACCCACGCTGTGTAAAAACCAGTGTGTGGGATTTTAAGTGAATCAGCCATATGTCCCCTTCAAAAAAACGTCCTCCCAGGCTTTCTTTTTTCACACGTTCATAAGCATCTCTATCAAGACATCCTTCAGGGACGTCCGTCTCCCCTAATTTAGATTTCAATTCATACCCCCCCCAACCCCGCACCCCCCCCAGCGATTCACACACATGAGCACTGGGTTGTTTCAATGCATGTTGCCCTATTTTCATTAGACCTGTCACTACCATTGCCAGTTACATGGGCACATTTTGGTGAAAGCTCCCAGATGCAGACATCGCAAGCACAGCGAAGCAATGACAGCCACATCAGCGCACTTCTCCCTAATGCCTAGCTTCCTTCTGCTTTCCTCAAAATGAAGCTTTCTCCTGCTAATAATATGTTGGCAAGAAGAAGCCCTCTCCTCTTCATGAGAGATTACATGCTTCAGAGTGGGGCGTGCGGCTTGGTAAGTGGTGTCTTCCAGGGATTATGCCATTACATCTGTATGTGTCAGTTGATAAATGAAGTAGCTCATCTGTGCATGTCGGATAAAATATCCAATTAAAATGAACCATGGGGCAAAAAACTGAACCCGCTGGTGCCACAATGCGCTATCGAGAGGGTATGTAGGAGCAACCTGTGAGCTGGCAAGTTACACTGAAAAAAAAAATCGTATTGTGCCTTTAGGCAAGACACTTTAAAATAGACCGAAATGAGCTTAAGTCTTGCGTGGAAAGTGTCTGAGGAACGTAATATTTAACTCAGGATTCTTCTACGGTTGAGATCATGTTTTGTTGTGTTGTTGAATTGATAACAATGGATAAAAAGCCATTTATTTTCTTGAGAACTGTAGCCAGTGATGTCCAGTAATACTAATTCTGTAATTAAATTATTTTAAAAAGTTAAAGAGTGCAACTGCATTTATATAATATTGTGAATAATGTTTCAATTAAATAGCGAGCTACATTATCTGATTTCTGAGTTACATAAGCAATTAATTATTTTATCTTACATTAACACACAGCCTGTTTCTTGGAAAGTTATTTCAGATTGATTCATTTACTGCTGCATAGTGCATGGAATCAATTTTAACTGATGCATCAGGTTCCCTTTAATTAGGCCATTGATTTAAGATTCTGGTCTTGTTAGTGAGTTTTACTATTCCTTCATTCTAGATATTTTTTCTTGCCTTTGAGGCATGAAAGTGTTTACTTTACAACTATCTAATAGATTTCATTAGAGACTTCTATATAGACATGAATCACAATTCATGTTTTAAACTTAAATACCCTAAAAATAAGAGAAGGTAAATATCTTTATTAAATAGTGCCAAACCACAGGTGCTTTACAAAAAAAAAGTCTGACAGTTCATTTCTTTTGGGAAGCCTGGCAATCTTGCAGAGAACACATTTTTATGCTGCATTTTGAGGACAAAATTGTCCATTATCAGGTATTTGGTGTTTTTATCAGGTATGCTGATAAAGTATGCCACTAAACACCACTCATAGCTCATGAGGGAAGGCAGTGGAGGCAAAACCTACCTAACATTTTGAGGTGAAAATGGGCAATTTAATGTTAATATGTTTCCCAGCTGTTCTTTTCATGTGTCCCAGGATATGCATTTCTAGTTTGAAATTTCACCACTGAAACACCTTGAAATATTACTGAAGTAAGGACACACAGCTGTTCCTCCCCGAATGTGCCGAATATGTTTATGTAATCTATTTCAAACTTTCAGAAATCTGTCTGAGGGGATTTGGGAAAAAGGAGGCAAGTCCATAACAAAGACTTCAGCCTAAAAATATTAACTAATTGCCACTGAGTATTTCACATTCAGTGGTGTTAAGAACAAATACATTGCAGAGGAGGCTGACCTCGCTTGGCATCAATGTAATTTATGCGATGTTTCTTTGAATGGCTACTGCTGATTATATACCAACAACCTTAATTATGGAGAGTGCAGATATTGAGAATTTCACCATACGAACAACAGCTACAAATAAAAACATGAAGCAAGACCCCATGCCTGAGTTGTATATGCTACAGCAATCACTTTCACTAAATGGCCAAACATGCTGTTTTAAAATGGACAACTAAAAGGACAGAATGGAAAAGGTGGATTTTTCTTTCAGCAGATAGACTAGCTCAGTTAGATAATAATTCTTCTTGAGGTATTTGTGTTATTTTCCTTACATTTTCTGTCTAAAAGTAACAAAGCCATTTAAAATGCAGTTACACAAAATAAGCAAATGAATTTCTCCAGATAGCTATCGTGAATTTATTGTGCATTCTCTATTATACAGCCCACCGGCTTTCAATACTCATACATAATCACTACTCACACAAATACATATACACTAAACTGTAACAAATAGAAAAGTATTTCAGCAATATCAACTGAGCACTACAGATCAAATCAGATCAGATAAAAAGAAATTAAAGTGGAGTAAATACAATGTAAATAGTAGTGAACGCAATCAAATACTTTCAAAAATCAGCCAAACACAGTTTCAAACAAAAGAACAGCAGAATAAAGTTTAAATGGATGATTTGTACCTGAATCAATTTCTGAACAAATTTTGAACAAATCAATTGAGTGGATGATTCAGTGACCAAAAAGACCATTATGTTTGTTTGTTTGTTGTCGTTGTTGTTGTTGTTGTTTATGTTTCTGAATTAATCAGTTTGTGAATTAGTTTTTTTATCATTTTAATAAAGCTCAGGGACATAACACAAAATGAGACAGGATTTGGGGAATGATGAACATAACTTTATCAAGAAAGTAAAAAACAAAAGTGTGTGCCTAACCTGTATGCTGCATTAAATTGGCTAAGCTGAAGTTTGAGACAAGTTGAATAATGCAGTGATGTTGAACTTAAATTAGATGACCTTAATACCAATGAGGCTATTCATTTACATGCTGCTTTGTGTAAATACATGTTGTTCAGGACAATTTCGCATTTGTTGCCATGGTGTTTGAGGTATTGTTAGATTTTGGAGAAAGATTAAAAATGTCAAATTTAAGATTAGAATCAAAGGTATTAAAGTCATAAGGACTGTCTACAAAAATCTAAATGCAAGTCATTTTAATGTAATTACAATGTACATATATGTACATAATGACTATTGTATAAAATGGTCAAGTACACGTAATAAAAAGTATGACAAACTCTTATAAAAGACAACAAAACACTTTAAAGGCACAACAGAAATGCTCTTATCAAAATTCGGATAATGGATCATTTAAATGCAACCCACCTCATTATTGATATGTACCCCTGCATACATTTCTGGACAGCGCGAAATACGTCCCAGGAGGTACATTTTTTTGTAGTTTTTGTTTTTGTGAATCCCCTAGAGGCCGCTGTGTACACTTTTTCAGATGCCCTTCGCACCTGCTTTTCTAGCATAAATCCATCAGAGGCTGCTGTCGACTGACTGACTGACTGACTCACTGACCGACCGACCGATCGTTGGTCAACTCCTCTCTGCATCTCAAGTCCGGCGACATACATGGCTAGCCCCACTGGGCAAACTGGTAGCAGCGGAAAAGCCGTCCACATGGACCATCCACATCGGTCGGCTGATAGCGTGAAAAGAAACAGAAGTCGCATCATACCGCCCCGTAGCGTCCGTTTTAAAGATGTAATGCAGCCATATGTAGCTCTGGCTACATAATTTCCGTTCTCCAGAAATGTATACGGGGGTACAATGAGCCTGTGTTGCTTAAATAATATGGCTTAAGAAAAATGAGTTTGATTTGGGCTGAAGGGCAGAAGTCCAACTATGTAGCAGTGTCCTAGATGTGTTTCATAAGTCATGTAATAGATAATGATTGGCCTGCAGAGTGGGAGTTCCAGCAGTTCAAGGAAACAGCCAAGAACTGACTAGAGTTGTTTGTCATGGTACATCGGTTCTTCCCATGTTTTCACAAGGGGTTTGGCAGGACCAGGCTGATTTGCATGAGTCTCATCGCTCACTTGCAGATACTCAGGTGTATGGATATGAGGAACTCTGTACTCTCAGGTATACCTAATAAAGGCATTAAAAGAGATGGTCATAGCCTAGAAACTACAGATCTGGACTGGCTGTTGTAAACAGAGCTCCCCTGCTGAGCCAGCAACTGTAGGGTTACTGACATCACAATCCATCTCTGCCATCAATATGTCCTTGAGAAAAGCACTTATAGGTAAGTCGCTCCATGGGGACCGTCCGTGCAATTAATCTAGCGTAAGTTCAATTGAAATTGCAGCTGCTAAGTTAAAATGTTCAATTTCAGAGGTGACATCTTGCATCAGCGATGGCTTGGCAAGAGGGAAAGCTCAGATCTGACAAGGTGAAACATCTGGTACTTGGCGGGTGGTAAGGATACAGGTAGCCTCTCGCAGGTCTACTAATGTATCTGTGCTTTCAGAAGCCAGGGAAAGGGAGAAAAGAGACGTCACTCTTATCGAGGAGCAAAAGAGTCAAAAGTCATACAGTGGCAAATAATACAGTGTGTGGCCAGAATAATAATAGATCGAGTGCTGTCCCCTCGGGCACACTGTTTAATAGTGTTTAATAATTTAAGTGAGGCTGGCTGGGGAAAGGGCATTGCTGGAGAAATGACAGTGTAGAAGCATATGGGGGTTCATGTTTTTATATTAATATAACAGTATTTAATGTGATATAAATATGAATAACACCTTTCTTTAAGTAGCATGGTTTCCATAGTAAAATTGTTGTTGTTTTTTTCTTTGCAAAGAAAATTGTAAAGAAATGTTTCTTGAGCACCAACTATTCATTTTTTGGAATGATTACTTTAAATCTAATAGAAAAATAACAACAGTAAAATTCTCTACATCAATACACTGTGTGCTGAAACAATTTCTTACCCTGTTCAGAGCTGAGCTGGTGAGCAATTCCAGCAGCAGCTGAACTGATTGTCCATTGAGATTCTCCACATTATTCTGTCCTCTCATAAATTTTTCTTTCAAAGATGACCAGTCATTTAGGGTGACTTGAATGAGTAAGACGCAATATTGTAGAAATCACAGATTTGGAACGACCAACTTCTCTTGTTATGACTTCATCCGAACAACATGCAGTCAGAGGGTTTCAGTCACTTTACAAGACTCACTCAACAAACATCAGTGCAAAGTTAGGCTGTCAATTAAATACGTTTAATATCAGATATTAAAGCAAATTTCCACCAGGTGCCAGATTGACACCAATAACTGAAAGGGATTTTTTAAAAATCAACCAAACAAAGCCTTGGTGGGCCTAAGAGACTCCGTGACCCAAAGCTATTTAACAGTATTGTATATATCATTTATTCATGTTAATATTGATATTACTTGTGTAGCTGAAAAATCTACACAGCTTATTTTGCTTAGTTTAAACACCAAAAAAGGCCTAGTGCAATGGTAATATAATTTCTTCCTCAGTGGAAGTAATTTAATATTAAATGGCTTATCTATTATTCAGTCTGCTATCTGAAATAAACATTTGTTTATCTGTGCTCTGCATCTGCACCCCTATTAAATAGCCAGTCAGATAGAGTTTAAATTTAAACTTCTAACTAATTCACCCTGTGTAATGTGTGTACCCTACCATCAAGCATTGCTCTGCAGGAACAGCATAAACCCTGGAAATGGTGGAAACAGCTGTCCGGGAGCATTACTTTCTACCGGTGCTAAACTGTGTTTGTCAGAGGTCAGCCTGGGGGAGCGGCTCACCCTGGTTGAGGTTTTAAACAGTGCAAAGAAAGATGACAGAAATAATTACCACTGCTAAGTTTTGAGGCTGCCTTGTTTGTGCTTTTGAACCGACAGCGATCGTGGGGTCTTCGACTTGATTGTCAGCCTTCGCTATTGTTTTCCAGCTCTGCCCTGAAGCAACGAAGCCAAGTGGTGCATCACAGATGACACAGCATGGATGGTGAGATGGAGAAATGGGAAAAAGGAACAGGGGGAATAAAGGGAGCACAGGGGCCTCCATAGCTCACGCAGCCTCCAGGCATAGCGGCAGTATGGTGTCAGTAATGAGGGTCCTCCAGCCGAGCGGAGACCAGACACTCTGCCTTTTCCACCGCAGCAGATGTCACCGCAGGGACAGCCCAGACCGAAAAGCGGCACAGGCCAACCTTTATCTCCTGTGCCATAATACTGATGCTGAGGGAAGAGTTTGGTGCTCAGCTGTGCTTAATTATGGTGCGATTGCGTGAGTGTTGTTAGCAGGCTTGTGAAAAGTAACAGGCTGAAAAGGAGGACAGTGATTCTACCCTGTGGTGCTGGAGAGCCTGGGAGAGACATATTCATCACTCACACGGCTGTGCGGATGGAGATGAGAAATGGATCGCAGTCCAGACTGAAAGTCACAAGAGTTGAAAAAAAAAAAGAAAAAGTGGTGTCGGATTTATTAATTCCCTTTCAGTGTTATTACTCAACAAATACATTTTTCATGGTGACACTTTGGTTGTTTGTTTTTCATTAAAATGGATTATCGGAATTGCTTGAGTTGCCGTTTTTAAGTTATGTGCAAATATTAAATATTAATTATGTCCGTCATGCACTGTACACATCATGACCTGTCTTTCTGAATTCTTGCTCTTGTATGGTTGGATAAGGAGAAAAGCTTAAAGTGTGTTATTAGGGTCACACTTTACAAGAAGGCTAACAATACTTGGTAACACTTTAGGTCACAACTCATCCATTTAACTACTGGCTTATTACCTGCCTATTATTAAGATAATAACTGTTCATTAGTAATGTATGATCTTATTCTGCATCCCTAATCCTACCCAAAACATAAACCAAACTTCTACCTTACTAACTATTCATAAGTAATTAGTTTATTAAGCTAGTAGTGTAAGTTAATGGTTTGTCTACTTACATTCACTAATGCATTATTAAAATCCCAATTCATGCTTGTTAATATTAGTTAATACATTCATTCATTCATTTATTTTCCTTCGGCTTTCGGTCACCACAGTGGAATGAACCTCCAACTATTCCGGCATATGTTTTATGCTGTGGATGCCCTTCCAGCCGCAACCCAGTACTGAAAAAAAAAACCCCATACACTTTTACATTCACACACACACACACACACACACACACACACACACACACACACACACACTCATATACTACAGTCAATTTAGTTCATCCAATTCGCTTATAGAGCATGTCTTTGGACTGTAGGGGAAACCGGAGCACCTGGAGGAAACCCATTCAAACACGGGGAGAACATGCAAACTCCACAAAGAAATGCCAACTTTGAACCAGCAACCTTCTTGCTGTGAGGCGACAGTGCTAACCACTGAGCCACCGTGTGGCATTTCTGTGTGGAGTTTGTATGTTCTCCTCGTGTTCGTGTGGGTTTCCTCCGGGTGCTCCGGTTTCCCCCACAGTCCAAAGACATGCGCCATAGTGTATGTGTGTGAATGCAAAAGTGTATGGGTGTTTCCCAGTGTTGGGTTGTGGCTGGAAGGGCATCCACTGCATAAAAAACATATGCCGCATAAGTTGGCGGTTCATTCCACTGTGGCAACCCCTGATTAATAAAAGGACTAAGCCGGAAAGAAAATGAATGAATGAATAATAATGTGCAATAATGAAATAATATAACTCTTTCAAAATAAACTGAAGCATTATACTTCATTATATTTCTGATACAGATTCACATCACATACCATGTGGCAATCACAAATTCACTTATGCATAGATAATATACGTTCACTTAATCATCATGGTAAAATGAAAGTATAATAAATATATGAATATATCCACATGAAATATTTACACACAAAGAAAAACATATAGGTTTCACTGGGATAATCAACATAAATATTTCATGATTATGAAATAATTACTTCTGACATCATTTTTCATAATTTATCATTTTATGTAAATTCAGATTAAAAGATTTTTTAACTGAAGCTCACAAATGCAAACATTGTTTACATAAATCTATGGCTCTGTGAACAATCTTAACCTTTCTTTGCCATACAGTGTTGTTTCATATATATAATGGTACATTTTAGAATGATCTTTAAAATGGTTTTATTAAGTTCTGTTCACTGAAGGGGTCAAAATGGTTCTTCTATTGCTGTAAGAATCCCTGTTTTGAACCATTTATTTTTTATGAGTGTTAGGTCTTAAAATCAGCTTTCTTGTTTTCATTGACAATCTTCATTTTACATGTGATTGTATTGTATTAAAAAGGATGTGATTATTTTGATTTTGAATACATTCATTTATTGATTTCATTGCATTATCCTTTGATGTAATTATGCTGGTATGTACAGGATTGTATGTGCAACCCTTGTTGATTGCATTTCATGTAATACATGACCCTTAACTTCTGGCAAGCATGCTGTGTTGGGATGAGGCTATATTGTGGATCACAGAACCAAATATATTGAAGCTATTTAAAGAACCCACAGAATATGTTTATGAACTGAAAAAAAATATTTACAGAAACTTAAGTGCCATTGACCAGCTACAAAAGTCTGATGTTCAATTGTCCTTCATGCACAATTCAGAACTGATGGCATGGGACCATTCCTACTCTACTCCTAATTGGAAATGATTGACTTCTAGACTGTTGTGTGTCGGAAACACTGACTAGGCTGTTGCAAAAATAATAATTGTTTTAAAAACACTCCACTGTCTGCCACTGGTCAGCCAGACAAGTCAAGACAATCCAGAAACTGTCAAACTAGTTGAAGAAATTTGCAAAACTCACAAAGAGAGCGTTTTCAGGGACTCAAAGTTCTTTCTGCATTTTAAGATGAGAAGAAGAAAATGTATTTTAACATCGACAAAATTGCATGCTTCAACCTTAAATGCCCCTTTAAATAGTGGCGTTCATGAAACAGGCACATTCTCATTCTTTTCAGTGCTTATTACTTTCATTCCCAGTGCGTCACAATCTTTTGGTTTAATTTGATAGGAGCGCAGGTAAAGGTTCTGTCTGTCCTTCTAAAAGAAGAAACTTTGAATTTCAAGGCACATTAATCCTCTCCTGTGCCTCTAAGCAAAGAGACTTCTCTTTTGTTAGTCTTTGTCTCTCTCAGACTCTCTCTAACCGTGTTATTTTAGTCCATGTCAATCCTTAAAGACCCGAACCCATATTATTTCATGCCTCTCAATACTTAAGCCTTCTAAGCAATGATTGTGATCCCAGGCAGAGTGCCATGAATATCTTCTTCTCATTATCTGGGACATGACATAGCTTTGTCAGTGGGAAGATGCTATGCAGGCTGACAGAACTCAGGGCCTGTCCACCGAAATTTGCACCATTCTGCTTCGCTTTTCTCTGAGTTGTTGACAGGTTCGTCTGCTCCTCTTTGGCATATCTCACAAAGAATCTTTCAGATTGAGACCCACAACTCAGTAGAAACCCTTCACTGCCACATATCATGGGTTTCAACAAACAGTGCAGCCCTTGTTGTGTTTACTCAGGGGTTTTCTTTTTCCCATTGATGTGTCATTTTCTCTATTTAGGCCTTTAGCACCATAATTGACGCTCTCTAATAAACAGAACAATAGGAAAACACAGAGTTTCTGATGCAACTGGTTTGCCAAAAATAATTTGCATTTACCACTAGAGAGCATTTTATGCATTAATTAAGGCAGCCTGCGTGCTGAAGGATGCCAGGGCTCATCTGGTATTCATCAGCACTTTGGCTTCCTGGTTTAGAATGCAAAAGGGCATCACAGAGCACACTGAGTCTATTCACTCATTATCATCAGTGGACCACTCTGGCGGGGGTTTTTTTATAATCTAAAATTGAAAACAGGTTTGAATACTACCAGGACAGCAGGATAACAGAGAAATGTATTTAGTGCATGGTGGCAAAATGTTTCACAGATATTCTCTGTGATAAACTATTCAGCTTCAAAATGCATATGGTGTGGGCAGTGGGGAAAGACCAAAGTCATGTTTTCAATTTAAATGTGTCTAGTTACTTTCAGAGGCACGTTCAGATGAGGTTTCCAGAAGGGCAACGAGCATGACAAACTCTGTCATGTGCTAAATGTCACTTCTTGCCCTTATCACAAGATTACCTTGATGACAAGTTATCTAGACATCAAATTCACGGCTTAGCTCTTACACTTGAAAAAGCATGATGCCTTTTTATCTCTCTCAGAAGTAGAAAAAAAGGAATCCTTTTTAAGTCGTTGATGGTTTTTAATATTAATCATTGAAAAAAAATGCATTTATGAATGACTGCATCAGATTGATCAAATGTCTTATTAAAGAGAAACATATTTAACTGCTGGCATGTTTTTTCCCCTATCTGATAAAGTTTACATCAGTACATTATGACCACCCCCAGCCTACAACACATGTGGTTCACAGAGAAGTCTATATATGGCCTGGGTACTGGATTTTGTTTAGACACGTGTTTGGTGTCAGAAGAGGAAAACCTGGGGATTTATCAGAGTTTTATTAAGAATGGCACGGTTGCTAGGATCCTCCTTGTGGGTTGTTCACATACTGTAGTGTAGTGGCTTTCAATTGGTTTAGCCATATATTTCATTTCATGTTCTCACTGACTGCACGACCACTGGGCAACAAATCACCAGCAGCTACAACAGTGGTGACCAGGGCAATGTGTCACAGCACAGAAGACCTGTCACAAAACTCAAAGATCTCTGTGTATAAGCCTGTAAACCCGCAGACTCAGACTGGTCTCTACGCTAACTGCAAGCCATTGCCAACAGTGCAATAAATGGGCTCAAGATTATTGAGAGGAAACAATGGATATGGTGGATATGCTTACCAGCAGAGGCTATGGCACCTGAATGTTCTGCTGGGCAAACACAGGTCATGGTGGTTGTATCATGCTGTGGGTGATCTTTCTTGGAACATTTTTATGCCCCAATATGCCAATAGCACAATGCCTGACAACTATCATTGTTGTGAACCAAGGGCACTCATTCATTGCAACAGGACAACGTGCCATATACCACACTGACAGAATCATCAAGAATTGCTCAAGAAGTGGCATTAACCCTTTTACATGCAAGTTTTAAATACTTATTTAGAATGCCATTATTTAGAATGCATCACTTTAAAGTTTCCATGGTAATGTTTTAGGTTTATCATGATGATTTATGCATTTATCGCTTGTTATTTCTTCTTTCCATTTCTGCAAATATTGGCAAACATCCTTAATATACTGCAAAATATCTGATATTCCAATTCATCTTTTAAACAGCTTAATGATGATCATATTAGTTGATCTATGATGGCTTATGGGTGCTGCCATGTTAAGCCGTGGTCACACTGCACATTTCGTACAATAGACTACCATTCATAAGCATGTGAATGCAGCAGACCGGAAATGCAAGCTTGTGCGACAAGTTTCACATGGTGCTACATTCCAAAGTTTAAGCTTGGTGAACTCTGACCTGCGACATTGCATCACGTGAGTGTGTGAGACCAATAGAAGATCAAAGAGTGAGCTCTCTGTACAGAAATGTAAAATACGGTGCAATCATTCGCTTTATTAATGTCTAACCATCTTGTTTTATCCCGCCCCTTTTCACTCCACTGTACAACAGAATTTCGCATGGTCAAATTCCAGTGTGACCACAGCTTTAGTCTGCATTGCAGTGGAGAGATTAGAGCTGCTGGATTTACAACATGTTAAGTCATAAACTTCTCTTGAAATGCATGAAAGTAAGAGGCTGTCTAACTAGGAGAATAACGGATCAAACATTATAGTAACCTAAACAGTGTGTATCGATGTGAATAAAGCTCATTGTCTGAAGTTGAAAAATTATTATTATTTTTGCCATCTCCATGTACTTTACAAACCATACATGTTATTATTCGGTATAGTACTTCTATGTATTTAAATGTCTGAAACTTAAGATAATGTAAACAATATTATTTGTTTGAAGACAGTAATTTATGACAATCACACTTTCTTTCCCTGACTCAGCGCCAGCCATTGTGGAAAAGCAGATTTGATTTAACAGCTGATCACATGACACACTGAACACTGAACGAAAGCACTGAATAATTCACTGAACTAACTTGTTCCCAAACAGTGGTTTTTCCAACTCAGGCTCATTATTGATATGTACCCGTGCACACTTTTGCCGTTTTTGTTTTCGCGAATCCACCAGAGGCGCTTGTGTATGCTTTTTCAGATCTCAAATTTCTCTCGCGAGTGTAATTCGCGCCTGCTCTTCTCGCGTAAATCCACTAGAGGCTGCTGTCCACTGACTAACTGACTAACTAACTGACTAACTGACTGACTCACTGACCGACCGACCAACCGACCGATACCCCCACCCATCCCCTTCCCTAAACCCAACCGATAGTGTTTTCAAAAGCAATCCAGAAAAAGAAAAGCCCTCACGGCCACCTGATTTTTATCAAGTTTTCAGATCTTTCCACATTCTCACACTGTTATTTATTTTTTGCCCTTTGTTTTTGTTTGACCTGCTTTCTGGAACCATTCTTTGCTGGACTCAAACCCCGATCTATTTAGTTTGCCATGACTTTATTTCAAACTTTTTTCATTGGCAGGTAAAATTGGTGATAGAAGGATAATCATGCTTTTAGTGTCTTTATCTTTCTCTCATTCAAATTCCCAATAAATAAGAAAATTGTATAGCATTCGTGTAAA
>CAIGQW010034093.1:700333-711879 GCA_903798125.1 Danio choprae
TATGGTTTAATTCAATGGCATATGGGAAGACATGCTTTATTGATCCTTGTGTGTATATGTGGGTTCAGGATAAAGCACACAAGATATATATCCTCTAATGGCAATTAACCAAGACAGAACATGCAGCGCTATACAGCATTACATTTATTACAGTCAGAGATATGAATGTGTTATCCTTTAACGCTAATGGCTCCTTGCATGCAAAAGAGTGACCTTGTTCAATGTCATTACTACTGAC
The DNA here is from genome assembly GCA_903798125.1 of Danio choprae. Classification (NCBI taxonomy): domain Eukaryota; kingdom Metazoa; phylum Chordata; class Actinopteri; order Cypriniformes; family Danionidae; genus Danio; species Danio choprae. The sequence goes on from CAIGQW010034093.1 coordinate 700,572, forward strand.
TGGGGGAACAGCAGGAGTAATGTGTAGGGAAGCATGCGAGGAGGAAACAGTCTAATGGCAGCAGGCAGCGAGGATTCCCAGTAGTGCTTCTTAGCGCAGAGTGCTGGAACAAGCCCACGGCGAAAGGTACTTCGAGACAGCGGACGGTGGAGAGGCTATGAAGAATTCTTCATTATGAACTCCAATTTTGTCATCATCCTCTTCTCTACCACTTTCTTACATGAGTCTGGGCTAAAGTACATAACCTTCTCCACGGCTCGTTTTAAAGGGAAAGCAAATCCGTGTTTCTTCCAGTGCGGATTAGTTTACACGTTGTCAGAACAGACGGGATTTGGAAGTAGCTCTTAATTGTTATGCATCACATGTTGCTTATTTTGAATTTCCTCAGGCATAAACAAAACAAAGGCTACATTTGCATGGATCTGGTGATTGATCACCACTCTGCAAGAATTCCGTCCCCATGCAGCAACATGAGATGTGATGTTTCATTTGTCGACCCATAAGTCACTTTGTGGCGTCTGTGACAGTAGCGTGAGCCGTACCCTGATCTGTCTAAGACTGGCGCATTCAGCAGAGTCGCTGTGGTTCTGTGCTGATCCCATTAGTTTAACAGCACGGAATAAAAAGTGTCTTGGAGGGAAAGAGTGACTCAGAAAACTATCCTCCCCTCTCGCCAATCATTACTGCATGATGTCAAAAAATGTTGAACTCTTACATTTCCAAACTCTAGGGAGATGAAGAGTCGTCGTCATTCTGTTGACATAAATGTGTTCTGGAGCATTTGTGTGTTATGCGTGTGTGAAATGCCACCAAAGGAGCACTTACTCATAAAGCAGCAGAAGATACTTTTACAGTGAGTCTAAACATAGTATCTATGAAGCAGGAAAAAAAAATCAATGGAACCAAATACTGGAAACCATTAAGACGAAGCCTAAAAATGGAGCAAAGCATAGCAACATAAATAATATGAATGCTGTGATACCTCACGCCAGATGTGCAGAAGAATTATAGCAATGGAAATGATATTAGTTAACGTTGTGGTAACAATATACAGTAAGGTTTCATTACTGTAAATATCATGAGCTAACAATGAATTATATTTCTACATCATTTATTAATCTTACCTTATTTTAATATCTGCTTGTTTAAATGCATATTAGTTAACATTAGTTCACACACTGTGGACTAACATGAGCATTTATTTTAACGAAATTGACATCAACAAAGGTTTATAGCTGCTGTAAAATACACTATTTACTTAACAAGTTAAACAATCATAACAAATTAGATCTTACTTTACCGTGTTATTAGTGCACATTAAAAAAAATAGTCATGTTTACTAACTTTATATAGTACACTTAACAAAGTGTCCTCTAAAGATTAATGACACCCATCACAAATAGGACTTGCTTTCAGCTGCATTTTATTGCTACAAGATTTCTTGGGAAAAAAAGGCTAAAGGCTGAAGAAGGAAACATGATGCATTAAGAAACTGGGTGTGTGAACTTTTCAAATTTGATGATGAGGTCAATTGTACTAATTTTGAATTCATGATTTTATTTTTGTACAAATCAATTTAACATATTCTTTAAGGTGTATGCAAACTTTTGAGTGGAAGTTTTCTTGCAGGTCGCTTTTACATCGTTTATTTTTCATACTTATGAGATGATTGTACTAATAAGTATGAAAAATAAACGATGTATAGTAAAAGTGACTTGCAAGAAAAAATCCACTCAAGTTACAATGCAATAAGCACTTTGGTAATCTAAAATATATTTCAGATTTAACTGTACATTTATAATATAATGATAATGAAATACAGTTACTATTTAATATATTAAACAATAATAATAGTGTTAATTGTTTATATTAATTATGTGCATTTGTTCAGGATAACATTGTTCACTGGATTAATAAAATATGCATATTCATTCATAATACAAGAACTTGCATGATTCCCACTGGTACTAAACATTCTCGTAACTGTAAAGTATTCACACAGAGTATGTACAGTATTTATACATGCAATTATATATAAGACTGAGACACCTTGCAGCTTCTTTTAGGACACTTGCTGTGACAGTTGTCACAGACTTTTTTTTGTGTGCACTTTCTTTGAGCATGGTGACATGCCGATAAAAGGGTGTTTATAAGCCATTAGTCTGGATGTATATTGCCTCGACAACATTTGAGAGGTGAGAAGAGGTGAAACCACTTACAATCCATGAAGAGATAGACAAGCAAGGGCGCTGTGAAGAGCTATTCTCTTCCAATTCATTGCAGACGTTAAAAAAACCTTGAACGGCATTAGTATTCCTGATGTCAGGAGTGAATCCTCTGTTTTCAATCAGTACCATACCTGTTCAAGGTTTTATACAGCTCCATGGACCGCCCTAGGGACTTCATCCCGGCCAATCGCTGACATAGTTGACATGAAATGGATTGAAGATCAATGATTTCAGGCATAAAAGCCAGACCCCATTGAATTCCCAAGCAAATAGACTTGTTCTTCCCAGGATAGGAGATCCGTTGGTAACCCACCAACTTGATCAAAGATACTCTTGGGCATTACAGTTATAACAAAAGCTCTTTATCTCATGAAGATGTTTTCGACATTCGCTCCCAGCTCATTCCAGTTGTTCCAAGCCTGCACTACTGTAGATAAAAATAACCAGAGAATTTTTTCCCCTCTCACTTCACTGAACAGGAGAGCTCAGAGCGGCCCATTTTACCTTCGACTACCACTGAAAACAGACATCCTCATACACCCACGCTTACAAAGTCAAGCAAAGCGAGGGGTTTAATCCCTCAGGGTGTGACGGAGTGAAGCGAGGTAACTGCGCTCCAGGGTTGCCAATGGTTAATTTCATGTTGCTGAAAATCGAGTCTACTCAGTTTGAGAGAGGCACTCTTCTAGGCAATACATAAAAACATGTTATCAAAAGCCACTTCAGCTGTAATGAATTTCAGCTCTGCAGGGCTCAATCAATAGGCACCCCAATAGGTGCTTTATGATACAGTTCATTGTGTAGTCAGTGCTTTAAATCCACCATATAAAGAAAGTATTCGTGACATTTTACCTGCCAACACTTCAGCAGGGAGCCATAGGTAGCGGTAGCGGTAGCATCTGCTCCAAACATCAAAACAAGCCACATAAAAGACAAAAATAGTCATTCTTGGCTGTCTCTCAGGCAAAATGGATCATTACAGATCCATATTCTGCCATTTAGATCCAATACCTCCTTTTACGTCCATTAGAGGGCTCTGTGGAGGATCCAAGGAGCGAATGGGTATAATTAAAGCTAACAGCTATCCAAATCTGGCATGCTAGCAAAAGGAACCAACCGCATTGCTGTTCTTCCTAAGATTACTGATGCTCCGTGTTTGGGGTCAAAAAGTAGGTCAGGAAAAGTATCTTTAAAAACTTCAGAATGTAAAACTTTGCAATGCTTAGTGGTATTCATGCAGTTTATGTTATGGTGTCTGCTATGACCTTTTGCTAACGCGAAGGCTGTGATGGCATGGCAATTTCTTCACAGTAGGGAGCTTGACACGTCTGACAAATGACATTATGTGTGTCTCGATTTTTCACAGCACTGTCAAATACGTTCAGCATTTCTAAAAATGAACATTAACAGGTTACTCCTGTAAAGCATACCGGTAATATTGCATTCATCTTGATCATCTGGAGCATGTGGCAAGAAACAATGAACAGTGTGTGAATAACCTATTTTCTATGAGAAGAATATAGCATTCGGGATCTCTTTTGTTTCCTGCTGGATGATTTTAGAAGGCGCATGCTGTTTTTAGTGACGCAACTCTTAAAATGTATTCACTTTAAAGTGCTCCACTGTGTAATCTATTTCGGCTGTCGCAATTAATGTGAAATGTGAAAATGAATGTCAATTTTGAGGCATTACATTTAGATCTGTGATCGTTGCATCAGATTTCTTTTAACACAATGTTTAATTGTTGCAACACTGAGAATTAAAACAAATTATACATGGTTCTGTTGATCTTATGAACACAAGGGATTTAGATTAGAGACTTGAATTCAGGACTTTCACAGATTCTCCATAATGGATAACAAAGTGTGTAGATTTAATTTTGTAGCTAAGTGTTTCATCTGAAATAAGATAAAGATATATAAATAGCTGGAATCACAATATTTAGTGTTTCTGTTATGTATGTTGTGATATGAAGAGCTTCAACAGATGACTTGAATTTCTTAATTTGGAAAGAATAAATATAATAAAATTGTAAAGCAAATATATAAACATTTCATAGATACATACAAAAGAACAAAGATACACAAAGATACAACTTCTGCAAACTGCACTGCAATGCAAATATGCTTTTCTTACTTGTTTCTAGTCCAGATATCTAAAAACCTAATCTAAAAACTTAAATCAAGAAGCATTTTCTAGACATAGAAAAAAAAATGTTTGTCTTGTTTTAAAAAATTATTTCCAAATTAAGTACGTTTTACCTTAAAACAACAAAAATAATCTGCCAATGGCATAAGTAAAATAATCTTATGTCAAAATAAAAACAAGATTATTTTGAAAGAATTCTTGTTGTATATTGTTTATATTTATGTATATTTATTATATTTCTTGTTGTATACTATTTTCTTTATTTTCTATTTCCACCTGAGGATACTCATCCCGAGGCCCCTACAGACTATGCAGTGCCATTGATGCGATCCTAGACCTGTGAAGAGATGATCCAAAGGTATCCTGGACCAGGCCGTATCCCGAGCTGATGCTGGTCATGGAGGAATGGAGTGCATGAGACTGATTCCTGAAAGGCCACAGTGACACAGTGAAGTTTTTTTTCCTCGCCACTGTTGCCACTGGCCTGCTCGGATCGGGACTTGTGGATCAATATTTGAACTTTCAGCTGTGACACTTAAACCACACTGAACTAAACTGAACTAAACTCTGAAATCTGGACTTTACTAGAACATGTTAAGCTGCTTTGACACAATCTACATTGTAAAAGGCGCTATATAAATAAACTTGAATTGAATTGAATTGAATTCTTAGATTTTTTTGGACTAGAAACAAGACAAAAACTTTAAGTAAGAAAATCTTTTTTTTTTTTGCAGTGTGTTAGTCTATTACTGATTTTCTTCCCTGTTGGAGATACTGTAACTGTCATCAGCACAGACCAACCAAGATAAACCTTTCAATTTGACTGTGGAATAACTGTGTATCAAGACGATCAACCAAGACGTGAAGGTAGTCAATGAAGGCCATAGGTTGGCATGATGCAAATGTGTTACGGATGTACATAGATCAGTTACGCAAGTGAGACTAACAGTTCAAGGCTACACTGTAAAAAAACGCAGGGTTACACACAAATGAATGATTATTATGTTGTCCCAATACTAATCAATTAAGTTAACCAAACAAACTTAAACATAAAACAATTAAATTGTCCCTCAAAAAAACCCTCAAGAATAGTGTTGTTTTAACTCATTTTAAATAAGCAAAATCTAGTGTAATACTTTGTTTTAAAGAAACAATAATAAAGTACACTGATATTTGAAGCTTTGCAGAGCTTTTACATTCACAGGTTGTCAATAATGTTGTTGAGGGATGAGTGAGAGGTCATTGAAAATGCTGCTCTCTGCTGTATGTTGTCAGAAACTGCAGATATATATGTATACATGCAATGTATCAATGTGTCTGAAGCTTTAACAATTATGTGAATATACTATGGAGTCCAAAATCGACCTCAGTTATCTCCTACACAAAAGCTGAAGGAGATATCATGTTTCCCATGTTTCTTTTTTCTCAGCAGTAGCCTTCGTTGGAAAAGCAAGTAACGGCAACATAGAGTTTTCTCCACAGTCATTTGATTGCAACTCTGAAAAAGCACTACAGGGATTCCTCTCGAGCATCAACAGGAACTAAATCATGAAGTTGCCTGACCTTATAGTAAGGTCTGCAGTGCTGAAAGGTTTTGAGGATAAGCTACACTGTGTTCAGATGATCTCTACATCTCTCCCCGGCCTATCTTAATATCTACTTGACAACAGCATCTGTCATCACTTTACTGGCACATGACAGTATTCACAGTGAATCAATACCTTCCTGAGTCCTCAAGGATAAGCCAGTGATTCAAGGTCATGCTGAATGAAACGGCACCTTCACCTTCCCAAACTCAAATTCTTGCTGACTTTTTTTTGTTTGACTGTTTTGACAAGTGGTGTTAAAGTTACTCAGTTATGCTTTCTTCTTTGGTTTAGTTCCAACAAGCGTCAATACAAGGAGTTTTGACTTTTTACTGACATCTGCATGGATGCTTGATATTTGCTAATAATCATTGTCATTTAACACCAAAGCTGTCAATCTGAGCTTTTTATGTAAACTATGATTTGTGACAGCTTTCAAAAGTTCATGCTGGTTTGTTTTCAGGTTTGTTTTGACTAAAACTGACTCTGGTAAGATTTCTTTGTTAGTGCAGTTTATGCATCCCAACACTTGTGCGTACCAAACAAGTGGGCTGACACTACAAAAAAGATGGGTCTGGGTCTTGGTCCAAATGAACTTGACTGAATTATGAGTACAACATGGACCAAAGAGATCTAAACAAGCCAAAAACTGAACATAATGTCAACAAGATGAAACTATAAAAAGGACAGAATGCTGAAGCACACTTGCTTTTTTTCTTTTCGTAGCTGCAATTCTGCCCATTACGGCTCCATAAAGACATCTGAAATGCATCTCATTGCAGCAGAACTTAATTTGTGCATTTGACGGATGAATTCCTGCAACTGTTTTAACTGATTTACACATTTTGTAATCTCTTCATGAGATCTCAGCTGATAAAGGTTCAGTTTAATGATGAATTTGCCCATACACAAAAGGCGCTCCACTTTTTTCTCTCTTTTTTATGTTCACACTGCTATCTTTGGGTTCAGTCAGGAAATTTGCGTGTATGCTAATTGAACGTAGATGTTTGTATGTTTAATGTAAAATGAAACAGTTTATACTAGGAGTCGGGCACAAAATAATATAATGAAAACTGATGAAAAACGTACTGTTATAAATAATTACATTGATTTTATAAAAAAAACCTGTCATTGCAGTTTAACTGTAATAGAGTAAAAGTTTATCATCTGCATGTGTGAGCATTTCAAGTGCACTTAAAGCATTCGAGGACAATAAATTGCAATGTTTGTAACTTTAATAAAGATTAATTTTATTGAATTATTTATTTATTTTTTGATTATTTAATTTCTGTACCTGAATGCTGTTAGACTCCCTCAGAAAACCATAATGCATATTTTATTTTACTTTTATCGTTGCTCTACTATATTCATCTATGTTTGTAATTAGTTTATTATATTTCATGCAATTTCACTCCCCTACAAAATTATCGAGAGGGGTCTGGATGCTGATCTGATGCAAGCTGAGCTGCATGCAATGCTTTTAAAAGGCCCACACCTAACCCACCCCTCACAGTGACGTCACTAGCTCCATTGAGTGTATTGTGTCGGACATTGCAAGTCTGAGACTGAATCAAGGCTGCATCCAGATACTATTGGAATCATCCCAAATCAATCTAAATTAATTAATTCTTTCAAAATAGAGCTATTCAAGCCATCTGGTGAAACAGTATTCATATCGCAACCTATATCGCAAAAAAAACAAAGCATTGAAATATCGATTTTTCCAATAACGTGTAGCCAATTATTAATAATAGACTGCAGTTTAACAATAAGCTTAAAAATAATCAGGGCTCGACATTAACTTTTTGCTTAAAAGCCACTGCGGCTAGTAGTTTTTCAAAGTTACCAGCCACCCTGCATTTTCACTAGCCACAATCTTGCTGATAGGAAAATACATTTAAAATGCTTTAATTTCACTTTAGCATGCAAAAACATACTTCATTTTAAGTAATTTTACTTGATTTAGGTCATTTAAACCCCCTCTGACCACACAAATTATAATATGCAAAGTATACCGGCTGGTATACAGTAGTCAACATTTGAAGTGGATCAAAACCTTTCATCAAAGTTGACGTAAAAGCAATACACCCTTTCATGTCTTAGGACAACTTTGATTCGTTTTGTTTAACCCCTTTCAATTTTGACTAATACATACGCTACAGGTCATACAATATAAACAGAGTACCTTCAAATGAATACAATAAAAGGTTCCCATAAAAGGTATGTGGGTATTTGTATGTGCTTTATGACATGCTGATTTAATATAATAAAAATAATGACCTAAAAGCATAATTTGTTTTGTGAAAATATGCTACATAAATAATAATAATTTGTTGGCAATGACATGTGGCATTGTGCTTCCTGATACGTCACTCACTGTTGAGTTATGAGTATTTATGCATGTGGTTTCATGCAGACACAGTCAAGTGCCGCCGCTGATGGGCTGCCTCAGCCGCTATGCCGCCTGCAGTTCTGCCAGCTGGACTTCACTCTCAGATGCTGTTCAAGCTCAAACACGAATGAAGCAACGAAAAAAGTGTTTTTACTTTACTTTTTTGAGCGCAGGAGAAGCAGATGACAAAACCAAGGCATCAATTGGGCACTGCTGTCGTCACATCAAAAGTTGATATAGTTTTGAAGTGAGAAATCAGGCGTGAAAGTCTCTCCTCAACCGTGGCATGACTTCTCCAGCTCACAGTACAGCCACCGAGGCTTCATGGACTGCTGGAGCCGCAGATCTGCAGATGACCGAGGCTCTGCACCTGCGGAATGACAGCGTGCGCTTCCCCTCCTCGGTGCCTGGGGAGCCGGCGGTGATCACGCAGCGCCCGCCGTCTCACCTCCATCCCCGCATGTCCGTGTACAGCGCCACACGCCCCACACTCTCCAGGTCCTTCCTTCAAGGACGTGTTTATAATTTCTTGGAGAGACCCACGGGTTGGAAATGCTTTGTGTATCATTTTACAGTGTGAGTATTTTATTTGATTGCTTTTGAGAAAGAAAAAAACAAACTGCGTGCATTTGGCAATTCAGAAATATAGTCTATTTATATAGTCTATTATATCTAAAAAGTTTGATTATTGTTACAGAAGGAATTGGGTTTATGTGTGACAGGGATACTATTCTGTGGATGATAGTTGTTCAAGGGCACTGATGTTTTTTATTCAATTATTTCCCTTTTTCTAGAGCACTTCATTGCATAAAAACCACTAATTTTAAAATTTTATGAAATAATAAATAATTTAGTTGGCTATTGGAGTTTTTAGAGGTTAACATAGAACACACTCCCCCCCCCCCTATTTTTTTTTGTTTTTTTACTATGATGATTTTAAATATTAATCCGCTGTTTTGTAAAGTGAGAACTTAAGAAATGTAACTATATACTGACTAATACCTAAAAGCTGCAACAGTTGCACAGCCTTTTGCTATAAGTAAATTTGTTTTTGAAACTTAAATGGATACTTCACCCAAAATGAAAAATGATTCACTATTTACTGTCCCTCAAGGGGTTCCAAACCTTTATAAGTTTCTTTCTTCTGCTGATATTTTGAAGAAAATTGAAAACCTTGTAACCATCGAGTTTCATAGGGAAAACTTTCTTCAGAAAATCTTCTTTTGTGTTCATTAGAAGAAACTCAAACAGATTTGTAAAAAGTGAGTAAATGATGCCAACATTTTCAGTTTTGAGTCAACTATCCCCTTATAATGTCAAGTTACCTATCTATTTTAATACTTTGAATAAAATACTTTATTATAAAATATATGTTTAATTCAATTAAGTGTTCATTAACTTATAAAGTTATTGTATTAATTTAGCCTTTATTTACATAATTGGTAATAAGGTAAAACATTATGTGCTACTTCTAACTGTCTATAAAAAAAGAAAAGCACACTGCTTGTCCTGTTGAACTGTGGCATCACATGAGCGCTCATTACATAAAAACTGATGAAATGACAAACCATACCTCAGCACAGGAAGCACAGCAAGGTCCTGTACTTCAATTCATGCATTCCCAGGAAATTGTAATCTTGATGCTGCCAACATCACAGGCTTATTTGACAGGGAATGCATAAATTGACACAAAGGTCTACTGTAAAGGCTTTGTAAGTTGTTTTTTTATATGACAACAAATGGCAAGCGATCACACAATGCAACCATATTAATTAATCATGCACCAGGGCATGCTGTGAACAGGACAAATGCTACTAAACCATTTTATTTAGCAATTTCAAATATCATCTTTGATGCAGTGTGCAGTGCAGCTGTTTCTGTAAATGCTCTATGAAGTTTTAAAGATCAAAGTGCATGACAAATACATTTATTGTCTGTTTATAAAAATACTTTTAGGATCTAAAATAGATCCATAACAAATCTGCATAATGACATCTTGTATGGTCTCCATTGGCTGCCCGTGAACATCATTTCATTTGATCTCCCTGCAGACACTGTAGTTGGGCAGTGTTGTTGGCATTATGTTAGGAATAAGCATTATTATGGTTAAGACAAAAATTGTATTTATAGAGTCACTTTCATTACAGCTACTTTTAAAATCATGGAAGCTGCAAAACTGATGGGTTACTTACATTGTAACAATTTGTTCATTATAAGAGAATTCAGTTACCGAGCATGTGTGCATTAAAAAAATATATATTAATAAATCAATTTAAATAATTATTGAATTAATTATTACTTCAACATTTCAATGGTTATTAATCTACACAAATGAATAGCAGCTGTATTCATATAAGCCATAAACTTAGTCGGGATGATAAACTAGTTCTTCAAGTGTTTAATCATTGCATTTTGGCTCAAACTAATATGGAACCATCAACGCTGTTGAACGCTGATGTTACTATCCTACAGTGTGAACAATAATGGCTGAGGATTAGGTGAGCCTACACAAAGCTGCAATTCAGACATTGTCATTTTTTGTAATTGAATGTTTGCTACACACACTTTAAGACCAATCACAAAAGACTGCACCATCCGACCAATCAGGATAGAGTAGGCTCACAAAAAAAAGAGGTCAAAAATAAATAAATCTTGCAATTTTTGAGAAATGTGGTGATGTGCAAATATATATTATGAGAGAAATGAAAGTGTTTTATGCAATATATTTAATGCAAGTATTTAATATATGCAAACCTACAGTAGGAGACTTCCAAAACAAAAATAGAACCATTTGTAATAATTGTAAAATATAAACTTAAACACATGCATTCATTTGAGTTGTTAGATTTACTTTGATTTAAACTATTGTCCTAAGAATAAAAGTCCTAAAAAAAAAAGTCCTAAGAATTGTGGGGCAGTGGACTTTGGCATGTCTTGCTTTCCTAGTTGTATAT
>CAIGQW010034093.1:727487-753030 GCA_903798125.1 Danio choprae
ATCTATCTATCTATCTATCTATCTATCTATCTATCTATCTATCTATCTATCTATCTGTTTTATTCTATGAATGTCTAGGAACATTTCTTCCAAATTTCAAATAAAAATATTTAGGCCTTTTTATAAAAAAGTTGAAAATCAAAGACACAAATTTGGGGTTTTCATGTCATGTGACCACATTAAAAAAGGTACTGCTTATGTGCTATTTGAGTTTTACGTATTTATAATATAGTTTGATCATCATCTTGCGGGACATTTATAACCATACCAGCAGATAGTTTACCTCAGATCTTGGGAATTAAATAACTAGCAACAGCAGAGCCTAACATTATGTGTATTTATTAGAATCCAAATTTGATTTTAAGTTGAACTTTTAAAAACAACGTTTTACTTTTAAGTCAGTGTATATTTTTCCTTGTGCAGAATAAATATTTTGATTAATATTAAATTCAGTTTTTTCAGTTTTAACCAAGTCAACCCAGTAATTTTTTTAAGTTGGTCCAAAATGATAATTCAACCTTAGGGTAAAAAAGTAAACATGAATTTGTGGCTAGATCCTGAACTGCTGTATACTATATATCTGTCTCTATCTGTACTATATATATGTCTCTACAGTAAACAATATTTTTGCTTTGTGTGAATGTAATTTTTTTTCTTGACCACAATAAATATTTTTGATTTAGATTCAATTAAATTTTAAAGATTGAACCAAAGTGAAATTATACTTTGAGGAAAAAAAAAACATAATAGCTGTAACAAATTAGAGTATTTTTTTAAGTAGGTTCAAAATGTTTTTTCAGTGTATAGAAAAAAATGAGAATGATAATTATTTAGAATTTTGTGGCTGCATTGTGATCCCATAAATACTTCAACCCTTTTAATATATCATTAAATAATTCTTGTTCTAAATATGCATGACAAAACAGACGATTTTTTGATTGTTTTTTGTGAATAAACATTTTTTCTTTTCTTTTTTTCAAGAGCGCATACTGATATTTATCTGAATTATTGACATTATTGACATGAGGGTCAAAAGGGTCATAACCCTGATTGATAGGTGCATATTTTAGATATAATACAAAAACAGTGGATTTATAATTTGTATAATAACAAGATTATATTATTTTTATGTTTTCTCTTCCATAATTTCATTCATTTAATGATTCAAAAAATTAAAAGGCTAAATTAAAATACATTTAATAAATAAAATAAATCATTCTCAGGGTGGCGCAGTGAATAGCACAGTCGCCTCACAGCAAGTTGTTTCCTCTGGGTGCTCCAGTTTCCCTCACAAGTCCAAAGACATGCGCTATAGGTGAATTGGGTAAGCTAAATTGTCCGTAGTGTATGTGTGTGAATGAGTGTGTATGGATGGTTCCCAGTGATGGGTTGTGGCTGGAAGGGCAACCGATGCGTAAAACATACGCTGGATAAGTTGGCGGTTCATCCTGCTGTGGCGACCCCAGATGAATAAAAAAAAAATGAATGAATGAATGAAATCATTTAATTAAACTTAATTTTAATGTATTTCTTTAACAAACCAATACATTTCATAACACATCTGTTCGTTAGAAAAGACCACATCAATCACCCTTCTGTTCAGCAGCGGCAGGATATCAAGATTTTACATCCACTACATTGAGTAAGTGCTTATGTAAATTAAGCTCAAGCTTATCAGGCAAATCTTACTAACCACAGATTAATCATTAACTGAGATCAATTGTTCATCTCTTTTTCTCCAGTGTCAGCCACTAATAGTCTTGATAGGCCTTGTTAATCCATATTAGCGTGCCATTGTTTCAGCATGAGCGAGGAGAGCTACTGCACATTAGCACTTTACTTTCAGCCCCACATGTTGCTGACACTTATTAACTGAGCCTATTCTGTGACTGGTGTGCGCGTCACACTTCAGAGGTTGATCATTACCTGCTGAACAGTGGCAGGCGGCAGAATTCGCACAGGACGCTACGCCACACGCGGGTGCTGGAAGTCACACAGAACACCGTCCTGCACACCTTGACAAATCCCACACTGGGAGGTTGCGATCCCACATGCTTCACCATGAAGCGTCATAGCTGTCAGCAAACTTCCTCCGTATGCTAAGTGCGCTAACACGTCATCAAGCTCAGTCTGGAGGTGTTATGAGGACAGTAGTCCTGCTGCGAGGTGCTAACTCTTTCTCCCTGCAATTATCTGCTCCAGATAGAGGGCCGTTCCTAATTGGACACAACACAGATGTTTGTCTCTTTGTCAGTAAGGGGCTTGTGTTAACCCAGGCCCCCCTGTGAATGGCTAATAAAACTGTAAATAGACAAAACCCTCTGATAATGATGAAATGTTTCCTATTCGAAGCCATCGCGAATGTGAAATGGGCATTTATTACTGTTTTCTGCCAGTTTGCGCTAATGATTTAACCTTTGGTGAACAGAGCTTTTATTTGTGATTCGAGCAACTAATGGAAACTAAACTGTACTCAATACAGGCTGGTTATTTATGTGGAGGGATGTTCGAGGTGAAAGGACTTCCTAACCCCTGGAGGTTTTGTAAATATTCATTCCTACAGCAGTGGTTTTGGTGTTTGGACAAATCACCTTCAGCCCATTTGCACTGATAAGACTCTGCATACAGTCGGTTTCCCTCCCCCAAAGTAGCCGGTGGTTTTCTATTATGTGCGACAGGATGTAAACCCTAGCGACTCATGTATATCGGCTCAAACTGCTCAAACCCTAACAATAACCCTTCAGACTAAAGAGGTAAAGAATTAGAGCTCAGAAAAAGAACTCAGAGCTCAGTACACTCAAAAATTATTTTTTCTGCTTGTTCAAACTACGTATTTAAAATGAGCTGAATCAACACAATTCTTTGAGTTTTTTGGGGGGCACATCTTGATTGTTTTATGTTCAATCTACCTAAATTTGTAAAAAGTAATAAGTTAAGGTAATGTATTTGTGTTGGGACAACATGAAGGAATTATGTGGAACATTTTTACAGTGTACACGCTGTAAAAATGGTAAAAACGCTGGTTTCCACACAATCCATTTGTTGGAACAACATGAATGAATTAGGTTAACTAATTAGTTTTTACAAATTTAAGTTGATTGAACATAATTCATGGTTGTGCCCCCAAAAAACTCAAAGAATTGTGTTGATTCAGCTCATTTTAAATAAGTAGTTTGAACAAACAGCAAACTTTACTTTTTGGGTGCATATCATGAGGGAAATATTTATTTTGTGGTTACTGACTTTGATTTGTACTTTATTTTGATGCCCTTGTTACAGTGTAACTATTCATTCATTCATTCATTCATTTTCATTTCGGCTTAGTCCCTTTATTAATCTGGGGTCGCCACAGCGGAATGAACCGCCAACTTATCCAGCATATGTTTTACGCAGCGGATGCCCTTCCAGCTGCAACCCATCTCTGGGAAACATCCATACACACCCATTCACACTCATACACTACGGACAATTTAGCTTACCCAATTCACCTGTACTGCATGTCTTTGGACTTGTGGGGGAAACCGGAGCACCCGGAGGAAACCCACCCCAACACAGGGAGAACATGCAAACTCCACACAGAAACGCCAACTGGCGAGGCTCGAACCAGCGACCAGCGACCTTCTTGCTGTGAGGCGAACGTGCTACCCACTGCGCCACTGTGAGGCCCCTGTAACTATTCAACTAAGTAATAGTAATAATACTTAATTATATGTATTTACTATTTAGTTAAGGTTTGAGGATACACTTTTTTTAAGGTGGCAAAGTACTGAGCAATATGAACTAATTACATGTACTTACTGGGGATTAGGTTTAGATAGTTACAGAGTTATTCTTAATTGTAATTACTATAGTAATTGCATGGAACATGAGTAACTGTCATCTTAAATTAAAGTGTTACCGAGTTGGAATGTAGGCATTTATATGCAATAATTAAGCAATTTTAATTGTAATTAATAAAGTTATTATACTGATCATGTGTAACGAGGACACCTTAAAACAAAGATTACGCAAATTTTTTTTACTAACCTGTTACCTCTATTTTAAATATGTTAAGTGGAGGATTAACTGATTTGTTTTCTTGTTTTAAGTATGTCTTGCATATCATTTACTAATTTGCCACACTGTGAACAATATCTGTGAATTAGCAGTTTTCCATATTTCTTTATTTTTTCTGTTTATTTATGCTTTCGAGTTGCATTATTTGACCTTGATCTTTCCCTTACCAACATTATGATGTTCAAAAGATTAAAAAGGTGACTTTTATTCACATTTCTAATAGTTTGAAGTGATATATTACTGGTACTGGTGTTGTTAAATTAAGGTATAAAAACCTGGTAATAAACTCCCAGTATTTTCTCTGCTGTTTTACTGACTTATTTATGTATATACTATTCATTACACAATATATTGTTTCAAATAACAAAAAATTCAATACAAGTCACTTTCTTAAACTGCAGAGTTTGAGTTTACAGTATCTAAATTCGACAGGTCCCATAATGCAATTCACAAATGTAAATAAACAAAAAAACACCTGTGAATCACAAGATACAGAATTTAGCGGATACGTTATAAGTCCATTTTAATAATAAATAAATATAAATATAAATATAATAATAATAATAATTATTATAAATAAGTTGTAATAACATTATACGTTGTTTTTAAGCATTGATGGTTCCATGGGGAACCTTTAACATCCATGGAAGATTCTTTAAAGAATCATTTAAAACTTATTCTAAAACTACTTCACTAAAACTTTTTTTTTTGGTTCCTCGTTGCACCTTAATATTTAAGAGTTTAAATTATTAATCTTTAATCTATATTTCTCATTATCAAAATTCTGTTTACACTCTAAAAATTATATAGCTTAATAATGTCAGAACTTAATGTTGGGTCAAATATGGACAAACACTTTTTTCTCTCGAAAACGAACGAGTCTACCTTTGATCCTGTGGGCCAGCCTTACCTCCCGCTGGTGCCCTACCCTCACCTGCAGCTTACACGATGGATGTCCAGCTTCTCCAGCCGTAGCGCCTAGAATGCAGCTCCACATAGGAAGTTTGGCCAGAAGAAAATGACCGTGCCTAACATAGCCTGGTTTCTCTCGAGGTTTTTTTTCCTTCACTTCGTCAACTGGTGAAGTTTTTTCCTCGCCACTGTTGCCACTGGCCTGCTCGGATCGGGACTTGTGGAGCTGCG
Organism: Danio choprae; assembly: GCA_903798125.1. NCBI lineage: Eukaryota > Metazoa > Chordata > Actinopteri > Cypriniformes > Danionidae > Danio > Danio choprae. The sequence continues at coordinate 732,687 of CAIGQW010034093.1, forward strand.
CTTCGGTGGATTTGCTCTTCAGTGTTTGAACTTTCAGCAGTGAAACTTAAGCCACGCTGAACTGAACTAAACTCTAAAACCTGGACTTTACTTGAACTTGTTAAGCTGCTTTGACACAATCTATATTGTAAAAAGCGCTATATAAATAAACTTGAATTGAATTGAATACATTTAAATGACACTTTTTAACTCAACGGTTGGGTTTGTCTATATTTGGGTCAATGTTGGGTTGTAACAGCCCAGCGTTTTTACAGTGTAGTAAACTATAAAATGTTGTTTTCTGACTTGTCAATCATGAGAATAAAGCAAGACAGGTAAAGAGCTGTTCTTTTTTATTCTTTGTAGCAGTAAAAGGATGTTGAAATACCTGAGCAGCTGAATACTGAAATCATCTTGACGCCATAAACTCTGCTGAGAGTGGTGTTTAAATGTTTAGCTGTTAGCAGTTAAAACGCTGATAACAGAGATAATAAAGATGTGTTTATGTGACCTCCAAGCCAACTTTGTTCTGATCTGATTTAGTTTGAATTGACATCATAAAGTTTCTATTTTTCTTCTTCTTTTCTTCACTTTTACTTACTTTACCTTAGGGCCTTAATGGGGATATAGGCTGTTCACAAAGAGGGTGCAGAACTTTATTCAAAAATATTTGTGACAAAATGTTCATGGTAAAAATAATCTGACGTCATGTTTGAGGCTCTTCTTTTGCTCACATGTATGTTGGTTTCAGACCTGTCTGACATGGATTTACAGAAATGTCCTCTTTTATCCCACATTCATTATACTGCAGTGAAAATGGCTAGAAAAAGTATGATGACTGAATTTTCATCTCTTTAAAATCTTCATAAAATCTCTATTTTTTTTTTATTCATCAGCCCTCATTTTGACAATAGTACTATGTTTTTGCCAGTAATACTTTACAGTAAGTTCTCATTTCTTACATTTATGCAAAACAAAAAATACATTGTTTGCTCATGCTTCACTTATTCCAAACCTGTTTGAGTTTTTTCTTCATGTTGACCACAAAAGAAGATATTTTGAAGAATATTATAAACCATAACCCTTGACTTCCAAAGTATCTTTTATTTTCTATTGATTTCTTACTATGCATATCAGTAGCCAGCAGTTTAGCAATCTTCAGAACATCTTCTTTGGTGTTGAGCAGAAGACCCACCTCATTGTGAGTACATAAGGAGTAAACTTGGGTGAACTTTCCCTTTAACTAATATTACCAAATGAATCATTCATTCATTCATTTTCCTTTGCCTTAGTCCCTTTATTTATCAGGGGTCGCCACAGCGGAATGAACCAACCTATCCATCATATGTTTTACACATGCCCTTCCAGCCGCAACCCAGAAATGGGAAACACCCATGCATTCTCACATTCACACTCATACAATATGGCCAAACTTAGTTTATTCAATTCCTCTATACCGCATCTCTTTGGACTGTGGGGAAAACTGGAGCACCCGGAGGAAACCCACGGGAACACAAGGAGAACATGCAAACTCCACACAGAAATGCCAACTGACCCAGCTCGGACTCGAACCAGCGACCTTCTTGCTGTGAGATGGCAGTGCTAACCACTAAGCCACCGTGCTGCCCCACCAAATGAATCCTTCCTCATTCTAAAATCTTCTCACTCAAGAAGTAATTTCTCTAACAAATGCATTACAAATGCCAATGTTAAGAGATCATTACTGCCTCACAGATTCCTTGTAAGTCTGTAACTGTCAGTAGTGTGTTTGCTCTGCGGCTGTCTTTTCAAGAGCCTGAGAGTTAATGCTAGTTAATGCTCCGGGTATTATTTATTATCCCACTTCAAGTGCTTTGCTTTGGCTAGAGCATAAAAAGCCTGGAGCATGCAGAAGTCACTTGCTGCCAAATCCAGTGCTTCATTGTGGGGCCATTTTTAATATTTAATGTAATCTTGCGAGATTGAGAACAGGGGTCAGCTGGCCCTTGCTGGTATTACAGTGAGCTAGTTTTTTTGGATGGGATAGCTATTGCCATGTTAAACGAGTGAGGTCCTTGCATCTGGGGTCCCGTTTCCTCTCATTTACACCATCACCCCCCTCATCCCCCAAAAAAGTGATCCCATGGCCCCAGTCGCCCACTGGTCGTCCACCCAGACCTTTTGTATATGCCAGCTGGTCAGTGTGATCACAAGATTTAATTAAATAGCACACAGAGGAAGCAGAAGCACGGAGCGAACAAAATGGGTCGCGCTAATCAGATGTGTAATTAGAGGGTTAGATAGACCGTTTAAACTATTTTAGACTAGTGTGGTTATAGGTGATTGCTAGGTCTAAGAAAATGTATGTCTTAACCTTTTGCAAATATATTGATATTATGTTGATTTCGTAAGCATGTATCTGGAGGCTTTAAAACCTTTACTTTCAGTTGATCAAACATGTTCAAATTGAGGGTTCAAATAAACTTAAACTTAAGGTAATAAAAAACAAATATTGTGCAGATGCCATTTTCTGTCATCCCTTTTGGACTTTTGCATTTATATTAATTTTTTTCTGGAGTCAAATTTGATTTTAGTGATCAAAAAGCATGGCCATCCAATTTAAATGACACAACCTTTTCAATTTAGCAACTATTTATTAGGAATTTAAAAATAGAAACCCAATGAAATATATGTAGCTTTTTAAAAGTCCATTTATTCTATTTTGTTTCATTTTTTTTAATTAAATTGTTTTAAATTGTTTTAAAAATTCTTGAAAAACGTTTGGTCACACTTAATCTTAATGTACAATTCACATTATTAACAAACCATTAGCTAAAATGTTTAGCTCAATAAACTACTAATTATCTGCTTATTAATAGTAAGTAAAGTAGTGGTTGGGTTTAGGTATTGGGTAGGATTAGGAATGTAAAATAAGATCATATTTTATAAGTGTTAATAAACAGTAAACATCTGAGTAATAGGCAGGTAGTAAGCCATTAGTAAATAATGTGAATTCTTAAACTAACATGTTACCAAGAGGCTTTATTTGTAGTAGTTGTAGTGTTACTTTGAGAACGACGTTCTATCAGATAATAATAAGACATTTCTGCCACAGTTTCATCAAGTTGTAACTAAACTTTTATTCTGACGGGTTGTCACGAAGATGCTTGCTGATGAAGTGAGTCTCAGATCAGCTCTGAAGGAGTTCAAGTGCTCATATCCTCAAATAATAAGACAGAGATTAAAAACTTGAGTTTCAGTTGATCTTCTTTTGTGTTCAACGGAAGAGAGAAGCTCAAGCAGGTTTATGACAAGTGAAGGGTGAGAAAATGATGACAGAGTTGTCATTTTTGAGTGAAATATCTATTTAAATACTTTTGGCTTATTATTCACATACAGTATTACATATTCAGAATGGATTAGGGTCCTTTGATGTATTAATGAAAAATGTATTGACTTTATGAGCTATAAAGTCTTTTCAATTTTTTCATTCATTCATTCGTTTTCCTTTGGCTTGGTCCCTTATTTATCAGCGGTCGCCACAGCGGAATGAACTGACAACTATTCTGCCCTATGTTTCACGCACCGGAGGCCCTTCCAGCTGCAGCCTAGTACTGGGAAACACCCACACATAAACAAAATGAAATTACAATTACACGCACAGACACACAAAAAGAAAAATACATAAAAATAAAAACAGCATAAGTGTCAATTATGCATAAAATGTATATTGGATCGTTTACGTTTAGAAATAACCCTTGTACTAAGTAAACATGTACATCAACAATCTAAAATTATAAACTTAATCCACAGATGCTTACACAATAAACTTAATTAAATTCACTCTGCAATTGAAAAACCCCAAGGCTTAGATTGACAGTCTGTAGAAGTACATTTCCATTTTTATGCCTGAATTCTATGGTTCAGTCCATGTTTTCACATCTCAGATTACAGGGTCTTATTAGAGACTATTTTTATTGTCATATTTATTCATAGCATAAGAAATCGTGATGAGTCTAATAGCAGGTTATTGTACTTTTCTGAAATATTCCTACACATAAACTGCATTTGACTTTGTAAACAGCGAGATGGCCTACTTTCAGTCAAGCTGCAAACAGTCTCTCCTCTGATGGTTCCACTCAATTTTTCTGTCACTATGTGTTTCACCTCTTCATGTTTTGTCTGTTCCCACAGGCTAGGGCTGTGCCTGTAATTTTCATTGAATTTTCAGTGGAGCTTTAGACGGGCTAGGCAAGCGAACTCGCCGGCCCCGTGCCAGAAAGCGTCCCCAGGCAGCTGACCAAGCTCCTTCAGACCCGCATCCAGCTCTCCAGACTGCTTATGTGACAGAGGGCTTCACGGCCAGCCTCATAACTCATACATGTCTGGTTTCTCGCAGCTCTCAAAGGGCCTGCGCTCAGCAGACTTGCAGCCTTCCTTTGTTTTCGCTTCTTTAAGAAGCAGACGAGGGCAACTGCTGTTGTTGGCCATGACCATGAACCAGCCATCCCATGTTTTCACACAACCCTGTGCCGAGACTGTGAGGTCTAAATACGCATCTGTTACATGCATGCCATGTATATTAGGGTTGTTTGCTTTATGCATCGCAAATTACATTGCAAATGATGCATAACCAAAATATTTGGTATATTAAAAATGTAACACATTTATTCCACTTTATTAATTAATGACTTTTATAATCCATATTCTAGTGATGGAAAAGCATAGTGAAGCCGTATCCTTTCTTAAGTAAGGAGTTTAAATGAATGGTTTTGAATGTATCAGCATAAAACAATATCCTATATTTTACACCGTTGCCAAATGTAGCATGAGGTACGACTGAAGCACTAGTTGTGTTCCAAAAGACACACTATAAACTATGCACTTATTCAATATGTACTTTTGCACTATGCACTCAATCTAGTGGATGAACGTTTTATATATTTGAAATGTTTTCAAAATACATTTGCCTAATTATTTAGTAAGACAAAACAAGGTCTGAAATGTCAAAAGCAGGTAACAATTAAAATAAATTAAATTAAGTAATAAATGTAGTTAAATTAAATTATTACAATTATTATAAATTATTATAAATAATTAAATACAGATACATTAAAGCCAGGAGTATTTATATAGTGCATTTATCATGTATGGCCATACACCCAAAGCACTTCACAATCATGAGGGGGGTCTCTTCACACCGCCACCAATGTGCAGCATCCACTTGGATGATGCGACGGCAGCCACAGGACAACGGTGCCAGTGCACTCACCACACACCAGCTATTGGTGGAGTGAAGAGACAGTGATACAGCCAATTCAGTGAATGGGGTTGATTGGGAGGCCATGATTGGTAAGGGCCGATGGAGAGACTTTGGCCAGGACACCGGGGTTATACCCCTACTCTTTACGAGAAGTGCCATGAGATTTTTAATGACCACAGAGAGGCAGGACCTTGGTTTAACGTCTCATCCGAAAGACGATGCTCACTGACAGTATCATGTCCTTTTCACTATACTGGGGCATTAGGACTCACACAGATCGCAGATTGAGCGCCCCCTGCAGGCCTCACTAACACCACTTCCAACAGCAGCCTAGTTTTCCCCTGTGGTCTCCCATTCAGGTACTGACCAGGCTCAGCTCTGCTTAGCTTCAGTGAGTAACCGGTCTTGGGTTGCAGGGTGATATGGCTGTGTTAACATATTGTGGTTTTGAGAAGCTTAAAACTTGCCACTCTCCATTTTTCAGGGGCTTTGCCATTAATAAATTATGACGTAACATCATTTTTACTTCCTCAAAAACAGAATTTCCGTTGTTTTAGGAGCATTCAATATTGTTACGAGTACTACTCTATTCAATTAATGCCAATACATTGTTCTGTAGTCAGATTTGTTATTGTCAGTTATTAAACCAATTATAATAGTAACTTCTACAAACTAAAAATATTTAACCGATTCAGATGCAATCATTATTGTATATAGAAAACAGAACTGGTGACAGTACACAACCTTGTGGAGCAACAACACTATTCTTCTATTCATTTATTCAAAAATCAAAATCATGCCAACAGAGCTTTCATTATGTGTCTGTTCATGGGATTTCAGCAATAGGTGCACAGCGCACAGTGGAGGATTTTGTTCTGGGCATACCTCATAAATATTTCAAAAAGGCAATACTATTCCTCATGAGAAATATCTAGATATCTAGCTGCCGAGCTCTACAATGACAGCCTTTCACATGTGCCACATAATAAAGCTGTGTTATTAAATCCATTCTCAAAGCAGACGTCTCATTGCTCAAATAAATGACCTCTCTATACTTACAGCGCTCTATTATAACAGCATTTTACATGATGTCAAAGTCGAATCAATTAGTTCTTTATCCTCACGTTATTTTGTTCAAGTAAATCTCACATTATGTCTCACTTACAATAATTTCTCATTGTCAAGAGCACATAATATCATTAATATATGCCTTTAGTGCCCTTTTGTGTAAGCACAAATTGTGTCTGTCTCATTCTGCAGGAATTAGTGCTGGTAATGTTCTTTGGTGTGGAGTATGTGGTACGTCTGTGGTCAGCTGGATGCCGGAGTAAATATGTGGGAATTCTGGGCAGGCTTCGCTTTGCCCGAAAGCCAATTTCTGTGATTGGTGAGTGTCTGCAGTACATTCACTTTCATTTTCTTTTGTGTTTACAAAGCCTAACTAGATTGTGTTGTTGTTGTTATGGACGTGTTTACATTTTGTTGTTCTTCTAGACCTGATTGTGGTGGTGGCATCTATTATAGTACTGGCATTTGGCTCTAATGGCCAGGTATTTGCTACCTCTGCTGTCAGGTAAGGTTAATATAACAAATAAGTTACTGTGGTCTCTTTATACCTTGCGGTACTATGTTAATCAGGCCCTGTTTACACCTGCTATAAAAATGTGTTTTGATCTGTTTGATCAAAAATAGATGGTACTACACAGATGGGAAATAGATGGGACTACTACTGTAATCAATCTCTGTTGTGCCCTTTTAGATCATGTTTTACCCTTTTTTAGCTTCAAATCTACATTTTACAAGTTTAATTACTGTCTGTCTAGTCTGCCACATCTATTCAGTATCGAGTTTTTAATTTTAAAGGTCCTGTGAAATTAAAGTAAAGGAAAGTTTGTTTAGTGTTAGTGTTAGTTAAGTTAGTGCGCTCCAAAACAGTGACAAAATTGGCATTTAGAAAATATAAAACTGATATAAACATCCAAAGCTTGCAGTTGGTCACTTCTGCCTACATGGATCAATGTTTTTTTCACATATTATTTACATCACCTCATACTTTAGTATCTCATCAAATCAATCAAATGCTCATTGACCAATCAAATGCTCTCTAGTATCTGACATGCCCCACCCCTTTCAAGACTCTTGTTATTTGCTTTTCATTTTATGTGCTTGAGCTCACTCTCACTGGCAGAGATGTGATAAAAACAAAACACTATTGGCTGTATTTTAAAGGGGAGGAGCTACTCTATGTCCCACCTTCTCTTCATGTTTCAGTTGAGATAACGTCAAACATCGAATAAAAAAGCAAACATTTCAAAGCTCTTCACGGTCCCTTTAATAAGCAAAAATGCATAAAATTATTGATTTTTTTATGCCAATTTGAAGTAAAGAATATCTTCCATGAAAATATTTCTTAAATTTGCTACTGTAAATATATCAGAACTCAATTGTTGATTGTTAATGTGCTAAGCACTTCATGTAGACGAATTTAAAGACGATTTACTCAGTGTTTTGATTCTTTTGAACCATCACAAACCATTCAGTTGCTGTACTGTGTAAATCTCAATAAAAATAAAAATAACGTTTTGTGGTCCATGATCACAAATGTGTATTCAGCTACCTCTGAAAGATGTCAAAAGCGGAGACGTTCAAAACAGAACACCCCATTAACACCCATATACATCGTAATCCACTTGCGACCAGATCTACCTTTTATTTTTACATTTGTAAGTAAGTGTATGTCCGTTCTATCGGATATATAATAGTGCAAAAACTACTCTGATGAATCTAGACCATTATTTACTGAAACATGTTAATACTATGTGCAAAAATCAAAGTGATTCTCCTGCACTATTGTAAGTCTTGCTGATATTGTTTACAGAGGAGTACGCTTCCTTCAAATTCTGCGAATGCTCCATGTGGATCGACAGGGAGGAACATGGCGGTTGCTTGGATCGGTAGTCTTTATACATCGGCAGGTGAAGAATATGGGTTATGCATTTGTAATGCATTACAGTGAACAACACTATTCATAATAATGGTTTAGTTACAGAAGCTTAGTCATAGGACATAGCCACCATGCAGGCCCAGTTCCCAGAGAACTCATTTTCCCCACAGACCAGGAAATGATGAAAGCTGCCCATAATGCTCTAGTGTGAAAGCCCTTTATAATTAACCACTGATGTTAATAGATAATCAATTTATTCTTTTCTCATGGAAATGTGTGCTTGCAGTTCATGAAAAGGATCAATTACACTGATCAGCGGTCCATTAACGCTGCAGTGTTTTAGCAATCAGTTAAATTTCACACTCGTTCAATGACGTTTCCGATAAGAACCAACAAGAAATTACCGTAGTCTGGGTTAAATATTACATACACTCTTTGCATTTTTTCAGTAGCTTCTTGAAAATTTGGATTTAACTTACTAAAGTACCAAATGTAGAATCAGTGTTTCCTGCACCACTTTTAACCAGTTGGAATCTTCAGCAGTACAACAAAAGGGGTAACTCTGTATTTTACAGTATAGGAATACAAAGTGTACTTTCATTTTACTTAGCTAAGAAGCTGTTAAGGTTAAGGTAAGGTTCATGGTTAGATTTAGGGATAGTATAGTTATTACCCAGTTATTCTGATGACTATGAAGAAACAGGACTGTAAAATAAAGTGCTACTAATAATATTTCAGTCGTGAATAAGGACGTAGTCTGAATTATACAGTGCATCTGGAAAGTATTCATAACACTCACTTTTTTATGTTACAGCCTTATTCCAAAATGGATTAAATTCATTTATTTCCTCAAAATTCTACACACAATACCCCATAATGGCAATGTGAAAAAATATTTCTTTGAAATTGTTGCAAATTTATTAAAAATACAAAACCTGGAAAATCTCATGTACATAAGTATTCACAGCCTTTGCTCAATACTTTGTTGATGCACCTTTGGCAGCAATTACAACCTCAAGTCTTTTTGAATATGATGCCACAAGCTTGGCACACCTGTCTTTGGGAATTTTTGCCCATTCCTCTTTGCAGTACCTCTCAAGCTCTATCAGGTTGGATGGGATGCAACGGTATACAGACTTTTTTTTTTTGATCTCTCCAGAGATGTTCAATAGGTTTTAGGTCTGGGCTCTGGCTGGGCCACTCAAGGACATTCACCGAGTTGTTGTGAAGCCATTCCATTGATATTTTGGCAGTGTGCTTTGGGTCATTGTCCTGCTGGAAAACCATCACACCAGTCTGAGGTCAAGAGCACTCTGAAGCAGGTTTTCATTCAGGATGTCTCTGTACATTGCTGCATTCATCTTTCCCTCTATCTTGACTAGTCTTCCAGTTCCTGCTGCTGAAAAACATCCCCACAGCATGATGCTGCCACCACCATGCTTCACTGTAGGGATGGTATTAGCCTGGTAATGAGCGGTGCCTGGTTTTCTCCAAATGTAACACCTGGCATTCACTCCAAAGAGACCAGAGAATTTTGTTTCTTATGGTCTGAGAGTCCTTCAGATGCCTTTTGGCAAATTCCAGGCGGGCTGCTATGTGCCCTTTACTAAGGAGTGGCTTCCGTCTGGCCACTCTATACAGGCCTGATTGGTGGATTGCTGCACAGATGGTTGAGAGGTCTCCTCTCTCCACAGAAGAATGCTGGAGCTCAGACAGAGTGACCATCGGGTTATTGATCACCTCCCTGACTAAGGCCCTTCTCCCCCGATCACTCAGCTTATATGGCCGGCCAGCTCTAGGAAGAGTCCTGGTGGTTCCAATCATCTTCCACTTATGGATGATGGAGGCCACTGTGCTCATTGGAACTTTCAGAGCAGCAGAAATTTTTCTGTAACCTTTCCCAGCCTTGTGCCTCGAGACAATCCTGTCTCGCAGGTCTACAGACAATTCCTTTGTCTTCATGCTTGGTTTGTGCTTTGACATGCACTGTCAACCCTGGGACCTTATATAGACAGGTGTATGCCTTTTCAAATCATGTCCAATCAACTGAATTTACCACAGGTGAACTCCAATTAAGCTGCTGAAACATCTCAAGAATGATCAGTGGAAACAGAATGTAGCTGAGCCCAATTTAGAGCTGCACGGCAAAGGCTGTGAATACTTATGTACATGTGATTTTTCAGGTTTTTTATTTTTTATAAATTTACAACAATTTCAAAAGATCTTTTTTTCACATTGTAATAAATGAAAACAAATGAATTGGAATAAGGCTGTAACATAAAAAAACCTAGAAAAAGTGAAGCGCTATGAATACTTTCCAGATGCACTGTATGTCAAAGACTGCATAACACTAAATAATGAGCTGTCCTTACGGGCTCAGCCTAAAAAATCTAACACATGCATTCCAGTTTATTGAGAAACGACTTTTATGAACCATTTTAAGTGAAGCAAGAATATACCAGTGAAGCCCTATTCTCTTTTATGTCTAGTCTAGACTTTAAATAATTCAGCGTGTATCTGCAAAAACCATATCCTATATTTTACACCATTGGCAAAGGGAGCATTTCATAATGAAGCTCAACTGAATCACTATTATCCAAAAATCATGCACTATATACTGTACACTTATCTAGTTTATGCACTCAACCGGCTAGTGTATGCGTCCAAAAGCAAAAGTCCAACATCATCAACATTTTTGAAGTACACCATTTCTTTTTTGAATTTTTAGTGAAAACACACTACTTGCATTATTTATACTTCTGTGTTTAAAAAAAAATAATAATAAATTATATATATATATACCTAATAATGTTCATATTCATTGAGCTTGTTTTATATGATTAATGTATGATTAATGTATATGCATTTTTTTTTGTTTTATCATTTTATTCACCATATGCAAAACATTAGTTAATAGATGACCACCATGTTTGTTTGCGTTGCAATTCAGAGCTATTTAGAGCTATTTTAATCATAATTTTATGCATCAATAGGTAAAGAATCTTTATTCTTAAGACTGTACTGCAAGGAAACTTCATTTAGTGAATATTTCCTCTTTCCAGGAACTGATCACAACTCTTTATATTGGATTCTTGGGTCTCATCTTCTCCTCCTACTTTGTGTATCTGGCGGAGAAGGATGCGGTGGATGACCGCGGCAACTCTGGGTTCGGCAGCTACGCCGATGCTCTGTGGTGGGGTGTGGTACGTACATCTCCACCCACACCTTTCATGGACACAATGCCTTTGAGGTGGATAATTGAAAGCATACAGCCATGAATTGGATCATGTTGAGTAAAGGGTGTTGCGTATCATTGTCTTTTCTGCAGGTAACAGTAACCACTATTGGCTACGGAGACAAGGTTCCTCAGACTTGGATAGGAAAGACCATTGCATCATGTTTCTCTGTCTTTGCTATCTCCTTTTTTGCCCTCCCTGCAGTAAGTAACAGAGATTTAATAGCCAGAACAATTGTTCCTCTCACAGCAGGCCAGTGTACGGGAAGAATGATAGTATTTCCCCACAGGGAATCCTGGGGTCCGGTTTTGCTCTGAAGGTACAGCAGAAGCAGAGACAAAAACATTTCAACAGGCAAATTCCTGCAGCTGCGAGCCTCATACAGGTGTCATTCCTTGTGGCTTATAGATGTTAAATTGCTTATTATTTGTCATTCATGAGGAAGGTCAGACTTTGTTTCTTCTGTTCTCATGCTGAAGGCATCCTGGAGGTGTTTCGCCCTGCTGAACCCTGATTCTGCCACATACAAGTTATTTGTGAAAAGAAATCTCAGCAGTTCAGGGTCTAGCCCTAAATTAAAGGTAGGCTACAAAACTATTTAAAGATGCCTGCATAAATTGACAAACACTAAATGTTTTCACACATATATGCACACTACATATACAGTTGAAGGCAAAATTATAAACCCTCCAGTGAATATGTCGTTCTTTTTCAAATATATCCAAAATTATGTTTAATGGAGCAAGGAAATTTTCACATTATTTCCTATAATATTTCTTTCTTTTGAAGAAAGTCTTATTTCTTTTAGTTTGGCTGGAATGAAAGCCATTTTAATTTAAAAAAATATATATTTTATTAAGGTCAGTATTATTAGTCCCCTTATGAAATTATTATTTTTTTTAACTGGCTACCGAACAAACCAATGTTGTCCAATCACATGTCTATTAAAGTTGTCCAATCACATGTCTATTAAAGTTGTCCAATCACATGTCTATTAAAGTTGTCTAATCACTTGCCAAATTAAAGACAAAATAAATTAGTTATTATAAATTATTTATTGTGTTTAAAAATGTGTTAAAAATGAATTGAAAAAAGAATAAAAATTTTACAGGAGGGCTAATCATTTTGCCTTCAACTGTACACAAAATGTTTCCGTTTTAGTAAAATGTTTATTTATTTTGGTTTGTTTGTTTATTTGTTTTTCTAAATGAAGGTGAGGATGAGGAGGAAAATGAAGATTAGTGACCGGAATAATGGGCAGAATTCTCCTGTAGTACCTTCCATAACCTATGACTCCTTTGATGATGGGAGGGACAGCAGACAAGATACACTGACCAGTATTCAACAGTCAGGTAGTACCAACAATCAGCTAGGACACTGTCAACCTTTCCTTCTGCTATATCTGTTTTTCCACCTTTCATGCTCTTGAAGTGCTTTGATATCCTTCCTTTCACCTCTCAGTCGTCACAGAAGGGACAAACACAACCAGAAGATATGGTGAGCTCCAGTTAGTGTACCTTACTACAACTGTCTTTGTCTCACTCACTCACTATCTTCCATTCTAAATGACTCGATTTATAATACATGCATTTTTTATATCTGCATACGAGTAGTTGACAAATAGGCAGCAAAAAAATGTACTGCAAATGTATGCAGTTTGAAGTCTGATGTTTGAGGAAATATTAAGGACGTTAACAATTTATAACAAATAAACAAATAACAAATTGGTTTGATATAACAAATAAATAAGAAAAGCATCTTATAAAATCTTAATAATAAAATAAAATGGCATGAGACTGATTTAGCTTCATTGTTGCACACTTATCTTAATATAGTGCTATATATTTTATTTGAAATTCTGGATAATATATTTTTTTTCTCTGTGACTTGTCAGATTTTTTCAATAAAAATGAGTGACACGAAAGGACAACAAAACTTAACAATTTACACTGTAAAAAAAATGTATTAAGTAAATTAATTATGTGCATAATTATAAAAATTAAGTCAACTTAACCATTTCAAGTTACAAGGAATTTACTCACTTTCTCAAGTAAAGTAACTAACCACATTTCACAGTGTATAGTGCTTCCAAAAACGTCATGGAAAATATGTGAAAAATTCTGAAACAAATTCAACAGGTGCACATCATGGACTACAGTCACATGATCTTAAATGGGGTCCTTCCATTAATTAAAGTTTTCTCTGGAATTGCATAAAAGTAAAATTAGCATATAGAGTTCATGGTTTTAAGTGACAAAATCAATTAAGTTGATTAGCCTATGTTTTTAGTTGATAAGCCTACAGTATGTTTTTAGAAATATATGGATTAAAAGGATTGCCCTTTACTAAACATGGGCTATTTATTAATAATTTTACTTTGATTTTAATTTTTATAAGAGCTGTAATTTATTGAACTATGCTTGCAACAGTCACACTATAAGACAGTTTGGAGATTTGGCTCAACACTGCAGTTTTTATAGCAAAAGTTCCATGAAAGACAAATAAATGTTTAACTGTTTACTTTATTTTAAACTATGACAATACTAATTGTATTCAAATTTGTCATGTGTGACAGTGCAAATGCAACTTCACGTCAACAACCCATATCTGTTACAGTACAGTTATCTAGCATGAAACACACACCGTTAGATTAGAAATGCACCATGCGAAAGCAGTGATCTGTATCTCTCTCCTCACAGAACGAGCGCCGTCCTGGAACTCTCTGTCTTCGTTCCAGTTCTCCACACCTCCAGGTGGGAAATCAAAATAATGCTAATTCAATGTTACAGATCCCCCGTAGGAAAGATAGGACTCTCTCAATCCGAAATGATGTGTGCGTTTTGTGTGTTTGTAGTGACAAAGCCTGGGGGTTTTGAGGTCTCGTCTCGGCCCACGCTTCAGAGGAGCAGCAGCATTGCAGATGATATGGAGACTGAGCTGGAGCGAGAGATTGTGCTCGTTCCGGTCGCTCATGTGTCTCAGTGAGTAAGAACCTACCATTTATCTATCCCAGTCTATCTGCCAACCGTGGACAGCAGACAGTCAATTACTGAAGTTTCAGTAAGTTTCAGCATTACTACTCCTTCAGAAGTGTTGCGGATGACATACCATGTGAAAATCTAGTGGGTGGCCAATTAAAAAAAAGGTGTTAGCTTATTTGCGTCAGCGTTAACGCTCTCTTGCAGTTCACACTTACAATATTGCATCTGTAAATGCAAATGGCCCGTAATCATGGCGCTAATCTCTGCAGTCACTGGATCGGCAGCTCAAATCTTTAAAACACTTTTAACACGTATGCACCAACAGATCTCAGCTTTCCAGGGCCACCCACCGCAAATGAAAACGTGGCTAAAGGAACAGCATGGTTTATGTTTCTGGGCCCCAAAGCATTCCCATGAAGAGTGGTTATGTTGCGGGCCATGTTTTGCCGGAGAGGGGGTCATTATCAGAATCTCTTTGCCCCATTAGCTGTTCAGCATGTGGAACAACGCAGAGCCTGTGTATACTGCAAACCATTTACTTACGCAGGCAATGAAGCAAACCCGTCTCTGAATAATCTAATGAAGCATGGCTCTGTTAGAGGTATACACAGTCCATTAGATTCCCTAAAGTGCCGTTTTCTTGTTCTGGTGGGATCCTCATGAAAGCAGAACTTACTTTGGTAGCTTATAATTCTCTTCTTGAGTTCAACAACTAATCAACTAATAACAAGTTAATAAACTGAAAAAAAGTTGTTTGCCTACTGAAAATCTGCCTCTGCTCTTTAATGAATATCCAAAATATACTTAAGGGTAAAGTTCACTTAAAAATGAAAATTCTGTCTTCATTTACTCATCTTTTACTTTTTACTTTCTCTCTTTTGTTGAACACAAAAGAAGATATTTTGAAGAAATCTGGAAACATGTAACTATTGACTTCCAAATTAGTCTTTCCTACTATGGAGTTCAAAGGTTGCGAGTTTTCAACTTTCTTTAAAAATATCGTCTTATGTGTTAAACAGAAGAAAGAAACTTATTTGGTTTGGAACCACTTGAGGACGAGTAAATAGTGAGTAAATTGTCATTTTTGGGTGAACTATTCCTTTTCTCCAACCATTAGTTTCCTGAGAGAAAGAGATGGACTGGAACA
Organism: Danio choprae; assembly: GCA_903798125.1. NCBI lineage: Eukaryota > Metazoa > Chordata > Actinopteri > Cypriniformes > Danionidae > Danio > Danio choprae. The sequence goes on from CAIGQW010034093.1 coordinate 748,216, forward strand.
GTGGTAAAATAAAACTCTGCCCTCTCTTCAGTATTCTGTTTCAGTTGGAAATATGTCACAATACTGAAGTAAAGTTACCGACCCACCAACCTCACGGTCTATCTGCAAACCTCAAAACCAATTGGGGTTTCTTTGGCCAATTGCACACGTTTAAATGGCATCCATCTGTGAGAGAGATTCCTCTGATTGGATGCTCAGTTTTGAAAATGAATGATAAAAGGGATGAAAAATAATAAATGCAGCGCAAATAGAAGCATGTTCAATCGCAGTATTCGGAAATACATTTTAGAAGAAAGTTTCAGATATGCAAACTGTATACCAAGCAGTGTTTGCTTATTTGAAAACTAATTATGTTGATCATGTTCTTGGAGCCTCATAATATTTCAGTCTGGTTTCCATAAACACTATTCAACAGAAACTGCCCTCCTCAAGGTCTCAAATGATATTTTAATGGCTGCCGATGTAGGTGAATGTTCTGTGCTTGTTTTGCTGGATCAGCTTTGATACTGTCGATCACTGCACTTTTGATTAAGAGACTGCATTCTCTTGTGGGCATTACTGACACAGCTCTGCATTAGTTATCCTCCTATCTTGCTGACAGGAGTTTTTCTGTGTCCGTAGGAACTCACATGTCAGACTCTGTCTTGTGGTGTGCCTCAAGGTTCTGTGCTAGGCCCTCTTCTGGTTAACTTGGATATGCTTCCCCTAAGCAAGATTATTAATAGTTTTAAATGTATTATTATTAATCTTTGGGTTCCTGTCTTCTGTGTTGTGGCTCCAAGGCTCTGAACTCTCTCTCTCTCCTTCTAGTATTCAGAACTCCGGGCTCTGTTGAACTTTTTCAAAAACATTTGAAGACACATCTTTTTGGACAGGGCGACACGGTGGCTCAGTGGTTAGCACTGACGCCTCACAGCAAGAAGGTCGCTGGTTTGAGTCCCAGCTGGGTCAGTTGGCATTTCTGTGTGGAGTTAGCATGTTCTCCCCGTGTTCGTGTGGGTTTCCTCCGGGTGCTCCGGTTTCCCCCACAGTCCAAAGACATGCAATATAGGTGAATTGAATAAACTAAATAGGCTAAATAGTTTATGTGTGTGAATGTGAGAGTGTATAGGTGTTTCCCAGTACTGGTTTGCAGCTGGAAGGGAATCCCCTGTGTTAAACATATGCTGGATAAGTTGGCAGTTCATTCCGCTGTGGCGACCCCTGATGAATAAAGGGACTAATGAATTAAGGAAAATGAATGAATGAATGAATCTTTTTGGACAAGTTTTTAATTAACAGTATGGTGAGCTGGTTATACATTTTTGTGGTATTTTAACCTGTTTTGATCTCTATTTTCTTTTACTGTAAAGCACTTTGTGACTTCTTGTCTGTGAAAGGTGCTATATAAATATACTTGATCTACTTCATTTCTTCGTTCCACATGACTCATGTTGTTTTGACAATATTTGTGCATTTAAATGCACAGGTAAGGTGTAATATTGGAACAGCCGTCTGGTTGTACTGTGGTGAACTTAGAGCGCTTTCATGCTTATGGACATTCAATGAGAGCTACCTGTATCACTAAATCAGCCCTATTACTGATTTAACATACTGAATACAGATGCTAGCCCAACTAGAACTGATGTGTGTGCACTGCAAAAAAATAATAACTCAATAAACACTCAAAAACAGCCCAACATTGGCCAACACCCAACCGTCGGCTTAGTGTGTCACTGCAGCCCTCAGGCAATATAGTAGTATTTCACTGCCACAAGTTCTTTGTTTTGAGTTTGGTGTGTCATGACCCTTGAACTCTAAATGATTTCAGAATACAAAAGGAGTTCAGATTTTTGTTTTACCCCTAGCTCAAACTTTGATTTATTTTGAGAAACCACAAGAGGGCAGTGGAGGTGTTTTTGTAGACCAAACCCTTCTTCTGTCAGTTCAAAGTTCACATTTCTCCTGGCTCAGACTGGTAATATCACACTATTTCAGATTTGAATGTGTATAGGAAGTCAAACACAAAATAAATAAAAAAAGAATAATTTTTGAAGCACAATCAGTGAGCTGTTATAGTCAAGATCTGGTTTTAGCTTGCGCTGATCTTGTGCATTTACATTGACCTTGATGAAGCTAAAGCTGAAGCTGAAGTAGCGATTATAATAATCTCTGTGCTCATACAATTGTTGCTTGTATGCTGAGATTAATCTAATCATCCAGAAAAATGTAGGTGTTTTCCACCGCAGCAACTTAAAAGAGATTTGAAATTTTAATTAGCTAGGTATCATTTTTTGGAGAGCTTTAAGTATGATTCCTTTCTAAATCCTCATGCTTCGGAGACATATTGCATCTCCTCTACAAAGGAGCCTTGTCACTACAAGCTCTCATTTGATCTTTGAAGTTTAATGAGCTTTCATTCGCCTCACACTGAGATGCAATGGCAACAGCTGGCTCTTCTCTCTCTCTCTCTCTCTCTCTCTCTCTCTCCCTCTCTGTCTTTCTTCTGCTGCTCGGTGTGGGTGTGCGCGCATGTTTATTTGTTTATGTCCAGCAGAGCAGGGTGGAGATGCGAAAAGGCCAGAACCATAACGCTGCCATGCATCTCTTGTGCTCTCTGCTCATATTTTCTTCTCTCCTCTTCTCCTCTCTGCTCTTCTGCGCTCCCTTAGGACATTAGTCCTGCTCTGACCTTTGGCCCAGGCTGTTAACTCAAGAGGTGGGAGAGGCACAAAAGCCTCCTCGTGCCTGCAGCTGAAACAGTTGGGCTGCATTGGGGGAGGGGGAAGAACAATGCCACAGAAACATCTCTCTGACCGCTGGGCTCCTCATACACACAAGTGCACACACATACACACACACACACACACACACACACTGGAGGATATCAACACTGCCTACACACACTCCGCAGCCTAAAGTGATGATCTCAGAACTTTGTTTGAGGTTTACTCAAAGTTATGAAAGTTGCTCCGGGAATGTTTATGGAATACTTGGTTTAAGTTTTAGTCTTTAGTAATGTTCACAAAATAGTAAAATCTTTAATAATCTTTAGTAATGTTCACAAAATAGTAAAAAAAGAAAGGAAGAAAAAGTATATATGTTCATCAAAACTTGGTTATTTTCATATATCCTTTTTTTTAAATGTTATCTCAGAACATTCAGAAAACATTTAAAAAAAATTGAATGCAGCAATGGTCATATATATATTAAGCAATAAAATTCAAGCATTTGGGGGAAAGGATGACATGGGGGAAAAAAGGTACATATTTGATCATATTTAACTTCATTTAAACTTAAGATTTTTTTTGTTTGTTTGTTTGTTTGTTTGTTTGTTTAATTCACATGTTCAGAATGAAACATGACATTTTATTTAAATGGCTATACTTCTTCTATTGGAAATAATGTAAATTAAGTAGTAATTTAAGTGAGTAAGTAAATAAAATAAAGCCAACGCCAAAGCAATCCCCTTTTTAAAACCCCTTTATAAAAAACAGACCCAAAATTGTTATTATGGTTACTGGGAATAGTAAAGAAATGTCTTTTTTTGTTTTGGTATCAACTAAAAACATTAGAATTTTTTATAAGGCAATAAAGTACAGTACTTCAAAAAAATAAAATAAAATAACAACATGTATCATTTTACAAAAAGTATATTTGACACATACCCAAATGACCTGAACACAACATGTGTAACACGTTATTTAAATGGTTGCATCTCTTATGGTTGCATAAAATAATTGCAAGATAAATAAATCCGGTTTCCCCCACAAGTCCAAAGACATGCGCTGTAGGTGAATTGAATAAGCTAAACTGTCCGTAGTGTGTGTGTGTGAATGAGTGTGTATGGATGTTTCCCAGTGATGGGTTGCGGCTGGAAGGGCATCTGCTGCGTAAAACATATGCTGGATAAGTTGGCGGTTCATTCCGCTGTGGCGACCCCAGATTAATAAAGGGACTAAGCCAAAAAGAAAAAGAATGAATAAATGAAAATGGTTCATAAGAACATAAAATAAAATGCAAATAAATAAATAAATGATAAATAAATATAAATAAAAATATCTGTGTCTCTTTCTCTCAGCTATTAAAGATTAGGATTGTTTATAGCACAGTGAAGTGTGGTACCACAAACAATGAAATTGCTGTCAACTAAAAGCCCTTGAAGTGTCTTGAATAAGCTCTTTTAGTATAAAGTATTCATAGTCGCCATTTCATATGAAATACAAAGGCGTCTTTCGCAGCTGCCTGGATCAAAGAAAATAAACTCCTGTCCAGAGCGATGCAGGTATAAAGATGAAATCAAAGCGAACGCAGGTGCGTCTGAAAGTGCCTATTTGTACTCGCACGTATCTGCTGTTGCAGTCTTGTAGGGCTGTGGTGTGAGGTTTACCAAAGGAGACCCGGGCTGAAAAGATTGATTTATTCTCAGTAAACAGAGAAGGACTTCTAGTGGCGGAGGCCAAGCCAGGCCGTCTACACTGCTGCGGAGACAAAGAGCCATTGTCTGCGGCTCTACACACGCCAACAATAGGCTGATTGACAAGCGGCCCTAGTAGTAATGGGCTTCTAGGCTAAAGAGTGCAACACTGACTTTTGTTATAAACACTCTTGTCTTCCAGAGCAATAATCTCGATGCTGGCAATTTCACAGAAATATTCTTTTTTTTTTTTTTTTATGCGAATACATTGTATAAATATTTTCTAAGAGATTAAACTTACTAATTGTAACTACATTTGAGGGTCACACAGTTGCTTTTTTTTTTTTTTTTTATTCAACACTTTAATTCAACAGTAATATTTAGTGTCTTTACTCAATAGTATTTTAAACTCAATGTTT
>CAIGQW010034093.1:753430-774568 GCA_903798125.1 Danio choprae
AGACGTGTGCTCTTCCGATCTACAACAACACAAACTACATATAACAGATGCAGCAGTATGTTAAAAGGGATAGTTCACCCAAAATTAATCTTAACCTATCATTTAATCACCCTGATGTGGTTTCAAACCTTTATAAAATTCTTTCCTCCATTAAACAATAAAAAAGATATTGTGAAGAAAGCAAAAAAAACATCAAGAATTACTGAAGTCAATGATTACAGGTTTCCTATATATCTTCATTTCTTCCTGTGTTTAACAAAAGAAAGAAAGTCAAACAGGTTTGTAACAAGTAAAGGGTGAGCAAATGACGACAGAATTTCAGTTTTGGGTGAACTATCCCTTTAAAACCTTTTTAATTAAGTTTCAATATTAAGAATCTATGTGTATGAATGGTAAATAAGAAGTTGTGCTCTATTCTCACTACATGAATATAAATGTTTAATTAAGGTTTATGAATTTTTGCTTGACTTTGGAAATGGATAGCGAACTATAAGAAAGAGTTGACTCAATTTAAAATTGTCAGGCAACTTTCTGCAGAGCTTTTTTAGTTGATTAAATTTAGGTCAAGTGCAGTACTTGGGTTAAAAGTGGAGGCAACTCAAAAAAGCTGTCCAGAAAGTTGCCTGACAATTGTAAGTTGAGTCAGCTTCTTCTTTTTTTCTTTTTTTTTTTTACAGTGTACTAAACATAAATTCTGCAAATAGAATACAGAATCGCTAACCTCAACCAACTTCTTCTTTGCATTCTACAAACACCCTGAATACTGTTTTTATTGCTGTTACATTAAGAAATAAAAACAAGTTCAATGGCACAGTTCAGCATATATGAGTACACCCCCACAAATCTCTCATTTGAATTAATATTTTCTATAGGATGCTTTACAATATTATATTTGTGCATATACATTAGTTTAGTCAGTACTGAAGCCAACTCTGGAGCTAATCTAACAAAATAACTTACAATAATGGTTCAAAAATTAGTAGCCCAAATTTATATGTTAGGGAAAAATATTAAATACAATTTTTTAAAATAGCAAAAATCAAGAGAAACAAAAATATATACAATTTTGTAGATTGTAATTTTTTTTGCAATATTTTGCATGAATTTAAATGTATTATCCTTGCATTTCTACAGATGTTCTGTGACTAAAATATTATTTTAATAAATATATCTGTTTTAATAAACCTGTTTTGTTCAAGTGCACCAATATATATTACTCATATTCACTGAGAAACGGAGAACATTATTCATTTTCAAAATGGGGTGTACTCATATATGCTGAGCACTGTAATATATATGGCAACATCGCGGAGTATAACTTGCACCAGTGTTAAGAACTTTCTGATGATTTAGCAAACTTTCAGACAGATATAGTGCTTTTTAAAGAAGCTGTGTCTACTTTCTAAATTTCACCAGTACTGCTCCCCTGGCGCCTCACTGTGAGCTGTGTATGTGCATACTGTTGTCTCAGGCTAATCTTCTTCTCCTTTGTTTCAAATTCAAACAATTTAATTTGAGTGTTTATTCTTCTCCTCTGCTTCTATTACTCACATGAGCTTTGGTTCATTTCGGGTTCTGAACTTGCCTGGGCTTGTTCTTACGTCCAACAGACTAGACTGTAGATGTATTAAAAACAATACACTTAATTTAACTGGTATAGAAATATAAAGCACATATTTATGAAAGAAATATAAGTACCACTTTATTAAACAAATAATACAAACTGATACAAATATAGGACATAATGATGTCAGCAATGTGCAGATGTCCACATGACGTCATCTTTTGACATTTAGCATTTTCTGTGCAGACTGCTTCCCACTGAAAATATTTGGCAACACTGAGCTGCACCTGTGCCCTCTACAGCTCAATCTTCATATGCCCACTGCTGCAAATCAGCCACATTCATTTCTTTAGCAACATGATTGTAAATAATTATTCATTCACAAAACTTAAAATAAAGAACTTAAAAAACTTAAAAAGCCTCAAGAAGCCATGGTTTACAGTGAAATTATAACAGCTAAGATGCATTATTGAACACAATGCGGAACATATGGAGCATATACACATAAAAAGCTTCCGCAAAAGAAAACAAAGCAAATAAAATGTAATAATCTTAATGAAAAATGCTATTCTTGTGACAAACGATGTAGTTCCCCAGAAACGGTAGGGATTGCAGCAATGTGGTGGCCAAGCAATCTAAATCATATGATCAACATAAACATTGCCGCAGCAATACTGATGTAATAAGGTCACAGGTGTGTGTTTGTAGACTACTTTAAAACAGCTCCAAGCATGGCTCACCCAATCAGTATAAGGACTGAAATTGTCCATTTTATTATTTCGTTTTTGACCATTTTGCCTTGGTGACCTCATGGTGTGGTGTGTGTGTGTGTGTGTGTGTGTGTGTGTGTGTGTGTGTGTGTGTGCGGGCGTGCGTGTTTTGTGACTGATCCGGACCCATATTTGTATAATGACATTAGTATGACATGTATTACAGGGAGAAGGTGCCTTATGAAGACATTTCCAGTGTCCGCATTTTCTTATAAATCATAAGGCTTGTAAATCATACAGAATAGAGTTTTTGTCAGAAAATAAAAATGCACAATTTCCTGTTGGGTTTAGGGATAGGGTTGGGGTAAATACAATGAAAATACAATTTGTAGAGTATATCAAAAAATTATTCATTGGATTTACTTCATTTTTTCAGTCTACAAACAATGGAAACGTATAGGATGTCCCCACAGTTCATAACAGTGTGTGTGTGATGGTTCTGGGCAGGTCTGTTTGGGTCTGTACCTCACCATACATTGGCCAGCTGCTGGTCAAAGCTTTTGTCAGTCATTTGGGCCTCCGTGTCTCTTATCTCAGCCAAACGTATTAAAATGTCATTGAGGTATTTGAGCTGAAGGGAGAAGATGAAGCTGATATTTGGGCTAATGTTCCGTATGCGGCACAGCAGAGCCCTCTAAACCTTGTGATTCTCAGACCGCAGCTAATCGGAGAGCTCTTCCCCTCCTCTTCCCCAGAGATATTCTTAGACACACAGGGCCCCCGTGAGCCTTTTAGTGCCATAGTGCCACGATCCTGCAGCCTGTGGCGCAACACCGCCACACAAAGGTCTTCATCCTTTGACTCGCTGAGACGAGTCACAAGAGTGTGCATGCCCTCAGTGGGGGACGCTGCGTAATTGACATGTGTTTGTGATTCATCTTATGACGTAACAAAACATTTGGGAGGGTTTGAGTGTGCTGGATGATCCTGGCCGATGATTGAGTTGTAAGTTATATCATGTGTATAAAGTCTTGCTGGTACTTTCATTGCTAGTTTTAAAATAGAATCTGTAAAAATCTGTGTGCGTGTGTGTGTGTGTGTGTGTGTGTGTGTGTGTGTGTGTGTGTGTGTGTGTGTGTGTGTGTGTGTGTGTGTGTGTGTGTGTGTGTGTGTGTGTGTGTGTGTGTGTGTGTGTGTGTGTGTGTGTGTGTGTGTGTGTGTGTGTGTGTGTGTGTGTGTGTGTGTATGTGTGTGTGTGTGTAAACTCAACACATGATCTTTTGAACACAGAATTGTGTCACAAATATAACTTCATTGTAAACCATGTGTACAAGTCTCTCTCTGTGTGTGTGTAGAGTTATTAAAGGCATAGTTCACCCAAAAATGAACATTTGCAATTCCTCAAATGGTTCCAGACTTTTGTGAGTGTCCTTATTGTGTTGAACACAAAAGAAGATATTTTGAAGAAAGCTGAAAACCTGTAACCAATAAGATCCATAGTAGGATGGAATACTATGGAAGTCAGTGCTTATAGGTTTCCAACATTTTCCATAATAAAATAACTTATAAGAAACTCATAAAGGTTTGAAACAAGTAAAGGGTGAGTAAATTATGACAGAATTCTAAGGTGAACAATCCCATTAAACAATCATGTATTATTATTTTTTATGTGGATTTACAATTGTCTAACTTATATACAGTTTTCCAGCTTATTTTCTGTTTAACTCTATGAACCACTGATGACATTTCTTCCAAATTAGAGAATTTTTGGGGCATAATCAAAAAGTAGCAATTAAAAATGGAAAAATAGCAATTAAAGCAATTCCTTATATATTCGCATTTGAATAGAAAGTTTTTACAATTTACAATAATTTACAATAAAACATTTTGTAACAATGTAAAAATCTGTCCTTTCACATTTCTATTTCGTATCTTTCCCTAATTGAGTGTTAAAATCTTATATATATAAATAAATAAGCATATAAATATATATGTATATAAATAAATAAACAGTTGCTTCTAATTAACTTTGAAAAAAAATACAATAAATGGCAAAATAATAATAATAATAATGCATTGGATTAATAGTGGACACATTTTTAAAAACCATGTCCACCCTATCATCTATCTTCTGTAATTTTCCATTCCACATTTTACACCTTTTACAGTACCTCTGAGGGTGTGTGTTTGTGCGAACACTCGTGTGTGTGTGTGTGTGAGTTTGTTTTTCAGTGATAAGATTAGAGTGAAGCCCGGTGATTGTTATGTTTCCTGTTTATCTACATTTGATTACACTCAGATTAGCAGAGACCCTTAGAGGGAGGTCAAACGACAGGTCACTTCCCACCTAAATCGCACAGATAATCCAAATAAATGCCACAATCTTTCACATCAATAAGTTAATATTATGTGTCTCTTTCCAAACCCTCCGAATCTTTGCTATCCTTCCCCAGAATCAAATCAGTGTAGCTCTAATCAGTACAAAGATACTGCACGTGTTACCCTGAGGAGCGGTCACTGACCCCGGATCAGGTGTTCCCTCCCCTGCCCTATTAGAGAGTTTTAGTAGACGCACAGAAGGTCAATGTACAACTCTACATGTTAAGAGTCCGAGTTGAGACCACCTCCTCTGACCAAACACACCCTGCTAGACTTCATTAAAGGTGGGGAGTTTCGACCCTTTAGCCTGAAGCGTTGATGGTGCTAATTGCATGTTTATTTCCTGTCCCATGATGCACCCCTTTGATCTTTATTTGGTGCACTTCTGATAGCCTTTGTTACATTACGACATCACTTGTTATTTACATAGAAAAGCACGCAAATTCGGCTTATCTGTTAAATACATAGCAGCTTTAAAGTGTGTTGGTTTTTGACCATCAGCATTGCACAAATTGGGTTTGTTTTTGGAGTTGCTATAAATAATAGATGTCTAATTGACTTTTAAGTTCCTTCAAAGTTGTCATGTGGCTTTTTTATGATAAGGGCCTTCGAATTGAAAATTATAATAAGATCTGTGGTAAACATAAGTTGATTATATTTTGACTTTTAATGGCACACACCAAATTCACGCTCTAAATTCACATTTTCAGAATGGTTTATGGGTAATTCATGCTGTAGTGCAAAATGTTAATGTATTGTAAGTTTTTAAATTAATTTAAAAAAAAAATCAACAGGGAACTCTTGAGGGAACAAGTGGCATATTAGTTCACATTTTGATGCATAACATCTAAAATGCCTTAAAGGCTTTTACAAATCCCTTAAAGTGCAGCCAATCCAATGCGATTCTGTCACCCTTATTCTTATGTCATTGTAAACTTTTATTCAATTGAGGAAAAAGCACTTGAAATACTAAGTACTTGAGTTAAAGTAAAGATACTTCTCCACTGTTAAAAAGCTTATGTGCTATTTACCTAAAAAATAGTAATAACAAAATTGCATGCATTATTATAAGTAGTTTTCAAGACTTTTATTTTAGCAAAAACTACTTGAATGAATCAATGAAAATATAAATTTTTTTGAGTGATAGATGATGATTTTAATATTAGTAGTGGAATGTGCTTTTATAATTTAAGCAAATCAACCACCTTTTACATTTCATTTATTAATGAAAACGACTCATTCATAAAATATTAATTTTATATATTTTATAATAAAATACATTCACAATGCATTTTTTTTATTACATGTTCCACTGATGAAAAAAAAAATGGTACACACAGTTTGTTAAACAAATCTATTTAAAGATTTACAGCTGTTTTAAGCTCTGAAAAAAGTGCATCCTTTTCAGTTTAATTCGGAATACAAAATGCTGGGATGTTGTAACCCAAAGTTGGGTCAAAATATGGACAAATCCAACTTCTTGGTTAAAAAGAGTCTTTTAGATTTATCCATATTTAGGCTATCCATTTTTGACCCAATGAAGGGTTACGACAACCCAACGTTTATTTTAGAGTATTAAACTTAAGATACTTATTGATGGATTTTGGTTTATTTCACAAGAAAACTTTTCATTTTATAAACAAAACATGTCATACTTGTGTGATAACCGTTCTGTTAATTGAGGATAACTCAATTGCACCAACAAATACAAATAAGAGAATATAAAATCTACCCTGGCATATAACAGATATGAACAAACATAAAATGTTCTGGCAAAACATTCAGTAAATCAAAACAGGAGTGGGGAAAATGCATGAGTATTCATTTGTGTTATTTTAACATTGTTCATTTTTAAATCAAATCTACCCCATTCAAATGCTACAAATACTATGGACATATTTGAGCGTCTCATACAGACTAATTAAACAGCTTGACATTTACATTATTAAAGGGATTGTTCAGCCAAAAATGAAAAAATACTCACTGTATTTACTCACCCTCAAGTAGTTTCAACCCTTTATGAGTTTCTTTCCTCTGTTGAACACAAAACAAGATATGTTGAAAAAATAAGCTGAACACCAGTAACCACTGACATCCATTGTAGAAAAAACAAATACTATGGAAGTCAATGGTTACAGGTTTCCAGCTTTCTTCAAAACATCCTCCTTTGTGTTCAACTGAAGAAAGAAAGACAAGCAGGTTTAGAACAAGGACGAGTGAGTAAATAATGACAGAATGTTCAGTTTTGTGTGAACCATCCTTTTAACTTTACTAACTAACAGTCAGATATGATTGTCATACAATAATAAATCCCAAAAAAAACTTTGCATTAGTAACAGACACTTAAGCTGAGAGGATCTCCTTCATTTTAAATCAGTTAATAAATTCAGCGAATCGGATCAAAAACAGCAACATTCTTCAAAATGTTGTATATTCCACAGAAGAAAGAAAACCATACAGGGCGGCAAAGACATGATCAAACGATCACAGAATATTCATTTTTGGGTGTGAGCTTTCCCTTTAATCCTTTTCTCACAGGAAGTGTTGATTATGATGTTCACATTGTTACATTATTGTAACGCATTGTTCCATAATAGCCCCAATGTAAGTATATTAATACAGCACAATACTGTCTAGACGCACTCTGCGACTATGAGTGAATGGACGCCCTCATACGCAGTTCCTTTCACATCTGGCTGCTATTGTTTAACAGACAGACTCAACAAAAAATAAGATTGGGAACGGAAGAGGGAATCACAGTCTGTCTTTGGCAGAAAGAAGCCCTCGTATGATCACCTCCTTTTCTCTTTCTCTCTCGATCTGTCTGTTTGTCTGTCTTTCTCCATCTTTTTCTTTCTTCCGCTCTCCCTCACTCTCCCTGTCCCAGTGGGAGTCTTTCTCCCTTTGCGTACGTCTCCACCAGTGTTCGCCATTAGCCAGGCTTTGTGCCAGCACTAGAGGCAGATGGTGACCCTGCTGAGGTCATGAGACCAGCGTTGCTATGCTGGTAACCATGACTGGAGAGAGGAAGTGGCACTGCCTCGGGGACAGATGGGGTGGTTCCCATGTTCTGTCTCTTGTGTCCCCCACCTCTCTCTCATATCTTCCCATTCTCTATTGGAATGAAAGACACCAGGGATGTATGATTCCTGAACTCTGAGTGCTGGCAGATTCCAAATTTTAATTTCTATGTTTCTCAGTAGCGGAAGTCGTCATAGTTGAGTAAACTTAGAGCACAGTGAATGGGAGGGTACAACAAATAATTTTTTAGCAATCCTTTTAGCAAAAAGAAAAACTTGACGATAGTGTTATCAAGAAAAAACTGAAAATGGCAGCCTGAAGAGAGAACAATGCCAAATTTACTGTCCTGCCCCATAGACGCTGCATTAGAAACACCTCACACAAGCGGTAATTCGTTTTATATAATTTGATGCAAAGATGATGTACAGCGGGGGAAATAAGTATTGAACACGTCACCATTTTACTCAGAAAACATATTTCTAAAGGTGCTGTTGACTTGAAAATTTCCCCGGATGTTGGTAACAACCAAATAAATCCATATATGCTAAGAAAACAAATATAATTATTTTACAAATGTTATACGTAATAAAATGAAATGACGCAGGGAAAAAGTACTGAACACATGAAAAAAGGGAGGTGTAGAAACGCAAAGAAAGCCCAGACAGCAGCTGAAATCTCTCAGTAGTTCTTCAGCAACCCTCTGCCCTTTGTCATTGTAAATTAATATTACTGCTTCAGTCCAACATCTGCATTAGCAAGATGATGAAGATGAAACCAGGGTGGACATTTCAGCAAGACAATGATCCAAAACACAGGAAACTCTGAAATGTTTTCAGAGAAAGAAAATCAAGCCGTAGAATGGCCCTGCCAATCACCTGACTTGAATCCAATATGAAATACAAATTAAAGTTCAAGTTTGAGAGACAAGACACTGTTGACGTCTGTAAAAAAAAAACCTCACACCTGAGCAATGCATGTGTAGTTCAGTACTTTCTCCTTTCATTCGTCATTTTATTGTTATTACGCATAACTTTTTCAGATTTTTTTGTTTTGTTTTATTCTTATGTTTGTATTGTTTGGGTTTTTACCAAAATCTGGTTCAATTCCATGTCAACAGTGCCTTTGGAAACATTATACCTAGTAAAAAACATGACGTGTTCAATACTTATTTTCCCTGCTGTAATACATACATAAATACATATAAATGTGCATACGATAAAAAAATAAATAAATAAAATAATTAAAAGAAATTAGTATTTCAATTATGATAGGATACACAAAACTGATAACAGTACAGACATTTACTATGTAAAAACAATATTTATGTTTAGGAAACTGCTCTTTTTGAATTTATATTCATCAAAGAATCCTGAAAGAAGCACTATTAAGATGCACAACTGTTTGCAACATTAATAAGGTTGTAACTGCTGAAAAATCTGAGAAAAACTGTTACATTGAAGCCCAGTTTTGTTTCAGACGTTTGGATGCTGCCATTATTTTCTCAGCGTGTTCTCATTGGTCACCATAGTTACTAATTGTTTGATCAAATTTTACACCTGTTCCTGATTAATTAGTCAGGTTTGCTTTCTGTAGTCCTCAGTTCTGTTGCTTCTTTGTTGTGGTATTGTTTGTCCGTTACTTTGTTCTTGTGGACTGCTTTTGTTTGGTTTTGTAAGTTTGTATTTTTAAAGTCGTATTTAGATCTTCTCTGTTTTGCTTCCTTCCTCAAACAGCATGTGACAGAATACCAGACCTATGTGCATGTGCGGGGGGGAAAAGCACACAGCCCAGAAACTAAAAGTACAGAGTTAATGCGACACTATTACTGTTTTCACTGCATGTTTTGTGGTAATAAAAGGATAGTCCATAAATTCTAGTCCATTCTCACCATTCACCCAAAAAACGTTTCTTTCATCTGTTAAATACAAAAGAATATATTAGTTCCCATTGACTTCCATAGCAAAAAAAAATAAATATTATTAAATTATTATATATTTTTACCTCAGAAGTAAATGGGTCAACCAGCATTTTTCAAAATATATTATTTTGGATTCAACAGAACAAACCTATAAAGGTTTCAAACCACATGAGGGAGAGTAAATGAATTAGGATGAATTATCCCTTTGAAAAACTTGTTACATTTAATTTTACTTGTTATATTCAATTGTAATATTAAATATGTGCATTGCATTCATACAATAGCTCAAATTTGGCAATTGCTATAGTTGTTTTAATATTTTATTCATCTATATAATCTATTCAAATTAAATGTTTGACTGGAGACTGAAAAAAACCCTTTTGGTTTAAACACCATCAAACAGTGCTCATTAGCATAACTCCTAAACAAGTTTGCAATACCCTAATAAGTAGTGGTGAGAGCAGGGACGAAAGTAACGTGAGACGAAAGTAAAAAAGCCATTTTCCAGAGCCCTTACAGCATTTGCTTTCCAGGCTATAAAAGCACATTCAGCATGCAACCTGCCAAATATCACGTGATTTCATCACTGTGTCCAGCGGTTAGGCCCAAATTTCAGTTTTTAAGAGCAGAAAGTAAATTACTGTAGCGGTACTTTTTTACTTAATGCAAGTTGTGTTTCTCATTTAATGTGTCACAGTAATGATCAATCTACACGCTATTTAGTGCAATAACACTAATCCTTAAGTTTACAATGTCTGAGCTTTTCAGTTTAAAGTAAATCAGGTTTAAATGGCAAGAGGTCCTGTGTGGACGAAAGTAACACTGTTATTTAAGTCCCACTGCTAATAGACAAACCTTATTTTTCACTTCCACATATTAGTTTGCAGTGATTCAATTCAGATGCTTATTTAAAACAATTAATGCATATTGCCAATAACAAAAAAACAAATCTAAATAATTACATTTCGTATTGTTGGCTTACTTTTGAGACATTTGATGATTTACAGTGCATCCAGAAAGTATTCATACCGCTTCGCTTTTTCCACATTTTTTATGTTACAGCCTTATTCTAAAATGGATTAAATTCATTTATTTCCTCAAAATTCTACACACAATACCCCATAATGACAATGTGAACAAAAATGTAAAAAATTTATTTGTTGCAAATTTATCAAAAATACAAAACCTGAAAAATCAGTAATTTTTCTTAATTTTTTTTTTTTTTATAAGTATTCACAACCTTTGCCAAGCAGCTCTAAACTGAGCTCAGCTACATTCTGTTTTCACTGATCATTCTTGAGAGGTTTCAGCAGCTTAATTGGAGTTCACCTGTGATAAATTCAGTTGATTGGACATGATTTGAAAAGGCATACACCTGTCTATATAAGGTCCCAGGGTTGACAGTGCATGCCAAAGCACAAACCAAGCATGAAGTCAAAGGAATTGTCTGTAGACCTGCGAGACAGGATTGTCTCGAGGCACAAGGCTGGGGAAGGTTACAGAAAATTTTCTGCTGCTCTGAAAGTTCCAATGAGCACAGTGACCTCCATCATCCGTAAGTGGAAGATGATTGGAACCACCAGGACTCTTCCTAGAGCTGGCCGGCCATCTAAGTTGAGTGATCAGGGGAGAAGGGCCTTAGTCAGGGAGGTGATCAATAACCCGTTGGTCACTCTGTCTGAGCTCCAGCAACCATCTGTGCAGCAATCCACCAATCAGGCCTGTATGGTAGAGTGGCCAGACGGAAGCCACTCCTTGGTAAAGGGCGCATAGCAGCCCGCCTGGAATTTGCCAAAAGGCATCTGAAGGACTCTCAGACCATAAGAAACAAAATTCTCTGGTATGATGAGACTAAAATTGAACTCTTTGGAGTGAATGCCAGGCGTTACGTTTCATCACCAGGCTAATACCATCCCTACAGTGAAGCATGGTGGTGGCAGCATCATGCTGTGGGGATGTTTTTCAGCAGCAGGAAGACTAGTCAGGATAGAAGGAAACATGAATGCAGCAATGTACAGAGACATCCTGAATGAAAACCTGCTTCAGAGTGCTCTCGACCTGAACCTGGGGCAATGGTTCATCTTCCAGCAGGACAATGACCCAAAGCACACCGCCAAAATATCAATGGAGTGGCTTCACAACAACTCGGTGACAACTCAACTTGAGTGGCCCAGCCAGAGCCCAGACTTAAATCCTATTGAACATCTCTGGAGAGATCTGAAAATGGCTGTACACCATCACTTCCCATCCAACCTGATAGAGCTTGAGAGGTACTGCAAAGAGGAATGGGGAAAAATTCCCAAAGACAGGTGTGCCAAGCTTGTGGCATCATATTCAAAAAGACTTGAGGCTGTAATTGCTGCCAAAGGTGCATCAACAAAGTATTGAGCAAAGGCTGTGAATACTTACGTACATGAGATTTTCCAGGTTTTGTATTTTTAATAAATTTGTAAAAATTTAAACAAATATTTTTTCACATTGTCATTATGGGGTATTGTGTGTAGAATTTTGAGGAAATAAATGAATTTAATCCATTTTGGAATAAGGCTGTAACATAAAAAAATGTAGAAAAAGTAAAGCGCTATGAATACTGATATAAATTAAATTTAATATTTATTGCAAAAATAAAGGACAAAATATGTTTGCAGTGAACATATTAACAACGTCATAGTCAGATATATTTAAAATAAACCAGATTCAGCTAGTAAATCTAAGCCATATTTTTATATTGCTTTTGTCCCTATAGACAGGGTAACAATATGCAAATTACTTTTAAAGTGAAATTCTTTTGAAGGTGTTCTACATTTGCACAAAATACTACCTGATTTTGATAGACCACACTTATGAGTTAGTAACCACAGCAAAAATATATTTCTGTCTAAAACATTATCTTTTAAAAGATTTTTATTTGAGTTTTTTATGAAAAATGGCACTTTCATCCCCACTCTCCCCTATAGCTATAATATAGCTGCTTCCAAACATTAGACTATACATGAAAGGAAATAAATCACAAACCAAATCGCACTAAGTATGCAAAATAACAGATTTTTTGGTTATCTGGTGCTTTCCATTACCCTCTTTCCTCTTCTCCTAATGCTAAATTAACAGACATTTGCATTGCTGTGGGTATGATAATGCTCAAAGCTATGAAAGCTTGCTATTTAACCACTGGCAACATTACAGAGAGAGATGCTGGTTGAAGTTAGAGTATGGCACCAAAGAGCAGTAAATTGGCAGTTGCCTGGAGCACAGCATATGCCTTATCCCTCATTTCCCCGTAGCCCGCAGCCAGGGAGAAACCAGAAACTGTCAGCTAACCATATCCATTAAGTCAATGAGGCCTGATAGCCTGCAGCCAGTCTACTGCTAATGCATTTTAAAGGAACTTGTGTGAGAGCACGCCGACTTTTGTCAGACTGACATGCAACAGACACGAGCCTTAGCATGCTAACGTGATCACATATACAGACTGGCACGCGGGAGCTGACGTGCAAGGGAAAGTGTACGTCTCATACTTTGTCTTTATTTTAGAAAATGTTCTGTTCCTCCAGATAACCTTGGGCCTCTTGGGAGTCAATCCCCTCCCCCCACCAAATCTCAGAGCTGTGGTTTTTGAGTGCTTTGGAAAGCAGAGAATGAGCCTTGTATTTTCGCTTAGACACTGTGTCCTGGTCATGACCCTTGTGCTCAATGGTCACTTGCAAAAAGTCCTGTCCACATAAACAGCATCTGGAGTGGCTCTGGGCTGCACCTGAAGGCCTGCTGGCGTCTGATAGGATTGTTTTGCAAATGATATTGAAACTGTGAAAAGGTCGCTGATTGTGCCGTTAGTTATAGTGTTATGTACAATGGAAATCCCAGATTCTGCATTTATGACCATAGATATGCATCTGCATTGAAGATGTTGTTCTCATTTCCTCACCGTGTGCTTCTACAACGATATGATAATCTTATGAACCAAAGGGAGAGTTCAATCAAAAATATAATTCCAAACCTTATTACTTTCTATCTTCTGTGGAATAAAAACAAGGTATTTTGAAGGAGAACAAAGGCTTTTGACCTACTCTGACGTCATTGGGTTTCATTGTATGAGGGGAAGAAAGACTTTTCTTCAAATGATTTTGTGTTATACAGAGGATAAAGAATGATATAAAGGTTTAGAACAACATGAGGGAGATTTTCATTTGAACTACTCATTTAAAATCAATATGGGGTTTGAGCATTTCAAAACTTTTTCCTTCATTGCAGGAAATATTTTGGTATTATAACAAATTAAAAAGAAACTTAAAGTGCTGGTTCACCAAAAGTAAAAATTCTATCATCATTTATTCATACTTTACCACTCTTTGACTTTCATTCTTTTGTTGAACACAAAAGAAGATGATTTGAAGAAAGTCACTTACTGTAACCATTGACTTTCATAGGATGTGTTTTTCCTACTACGAAAATCAATGCTGATTTTCAGCTTTGTTCAAATAATCTTTTGTGAGAATAAAGAAAAAACTGAATATAGAAACTCATAAATGTTTGAAACCACTTGAGGGTGAGTAAATAGTGAGTACATTTTCAATTTTGGGTGAACTATCCATTTAAGCAGCTTTCAATTTCACACATTTACAGTAATTAGCATTCCTAGGTGAATTTGAGTCAAAGTAGTGAATGAAGTGTCCTTTAACGCATACTGGGAGACCTTGTGACGGGACTCATTTAGTCCTAACAGATGCTCAAAAATACATGCCAATGTCAAAAGGATTACCTTAATGACGGTCCTACACACTTTCTGGTGATTGTTTGACACATGATACTCGAGAAAGTGTGTTGTATGTCAGGGGAAAAGACATTTTAGAAATGATCTAGTATTACACTGGGTGAAAAGCACGCTACAAATGTTTGGAACAGTAGCGTGAGTGAGATTAAATGACAGAATTTTAAATGTGTTAATTGAGGCATCCAGTTGAAATCAAAACGGGACATCACCATTAACTTAACTTTTTTTTTTTTAATGAATTTTATTCTTCTGTTGAACACTAAACAAGATATTCTGAAGAACGTGGGGAGGAAAACACCCATTGTCATCCATAGCAAGAACATAATAGAAATACTAAGGAACTGAATGGCCCTTTTCCCTCGAACATTCTTCAGACTATCTTCCTTTGTGTTAAACAGAAGAAAGAAACTCAAACAGTATCAAGTGGTGACAGAGTTATAAATCTGTGGTGAGGAAATCAATACCTTTAAGTGTCTTTAATACTAATCACAAAAAATGACCACACAGGTTGCGGGATTCTCATCGAGCAGCCATCCGTGTGATCCAGAGAATGTACTACTTTGTGGCCAGAAAGAAGTTTCAGGTAAGATTTTATTTTTATATTCACAAACACAACCAAAGGCTAATCAAGTTAACATGATTTTGCAATTCTCATATGAGCAGTAATGAGGAAAAAATGTCTACCAGCAAAAACATAATTATACATATAATTAGCTGCAGATTTGAGCTGAAATGAACACTAGAGGCAGTAAAACATCAACAGCTTTTATTCCTTTTGACACCGTTTATGATTACAGAGCACATTATCATTTAATGAAGGCTTAATTAAGCATGGTTCGCTGCACAATTTATTACCTCATAGTTCATTATGAGCAAACAAATACTTTTTAGCGTTTACACGTGTGATCTGGAGTGCTTTGGTTCAATTTCCATGTAAAATCAAGGAAAAATTATTTAGATTTTTTTTTTATTACATTAAATGTGTCTAGGTGTAGAGAAAGGTTTTTTTGGTAGCGAATTTATATTATTAAACATGATATTGACCAATTAACACCACTCATCATCTACTTGATTTACAAACTGCCACAATATGCTAATGAAGCAGTGTAATAAAATTGCCAAAGTCATGTTTATGTTTCTGAGAAAATGCTCTTAAAAAATCATTTAAAATATTATTTCGAAAGAAAAGTATAGACAAGTATATTTTGTTATTTCTTAAATATTTTGTGAATTTATTTGGTTATAAAGAAACTTAAAGTTGGCAGCGTAATGGAAGATTGTCCTTTTTTCCCATATCGTAATGTGCAATCAGTTGAAACAGTCCTGAAATGATGAAATGAAAAATGTAGGGCGGTGCATGATTTTGTCCATTGGAAACTGATTGGATCGTTGGAAGATGGGTGTTGCTAACAAAATGAAGGAAGATTGACGATTGGACAAAAGCAGAGCAGAAACAAGACATGCACTAATAGCCCCTCCCTAAAGGACTGATAGCCCCACCCTGAAGGCATACCATGTGACCAGACGTGAACAAAGGTCATTTCAAGGGGGCAGGGAAGGTTATGGCATTTGATAAAAGATTATGAAGGCAAATAAATTTTTACAATATAATGAAGTGCACACATACATTGTTTATAACAAGCACTACTATAGCTTACAGAAAATTTAGTCACTTCTTATACACATCAAGTATTCATCAAGAAATGCTAATTACAGGATATGAAGGAAATTGAACATTGCTTAAAGTCGCCATGAAATTGATCAAATTTATAAGATTATAAGACTTTAAGCAATGTTCAAATCCTGCAATTTTCACTTCTTGATGAATACTTGATGAAATGACTAAGCTTTCTGTTACCACATATAATTGGTCTTGTTCGGTCGCAGATGTTTTGAAATTCATCCTAACGAGGATTACCTTAATAGCTGTCCTACACACTTTCTCTGACACTTGATACTCGTTACTGCACTCTGTTTGTCTTCTCTCTTTACCCTCCCATCCTCTTGCGATCTTTTCATTTGACCCCGTTGCCTTAGTCATCTCTCAATCCCCTTATTTTCTCCAAGTCCTTCTGCCCTCCTCTCACACACTCTCGCGACACAAAACACATACTTTGGAGTGTTTGTCGGATGCTGCTGGCTAGATTTGCTGTATCTGATGTCATGATAATGTTTACCCTCCTTTGAACGGCTGAAGCTTCTCCTGAATTGGGTGATTTGTGCCGGAGACGTGTGAATGTTTGGTTATTTCGCCCACGCTGATCAAACTGAAGTTCTGTAGCAAACGTGGAGCTTCACACATCTGCCTCATGTTAGTCAGGAAGTTCAAATGAATTTAAAGCATCATCACCTGCTCTCGATCTGCCCCAAAAGCAAAGATGAAGCGTTTGATCAGGGTGTACGTTTGGTGTCAGCAGATGTGAATCGTTTTCCTCAAAGGTGACAGTCAAGAGGAAATTTTCCCCTCTGGGCTCGTTTGATTTGGGACCGGTTTTATCAAGTCGAGAGAGTTTCCCCTTATGATGATTTCCCCTTTCTTTCAGACTTCACTTAATGTGGGGTTCTTTCAGACTTCACATAGAGGGTTTGTGAGCCCCCAGGCAACATCACATCAAGATTTTAGGTTAAAAGTAAAGGAGTAAAGGAAAGTGTGTGTTTTATCCGTTTTGACATCTTCCTTTTTTATTTATAATCACATTTTCTCTTTTCGTAGTTTATTTGAATATGTCTGTATTGGCAATTTTCCCAGAGATGGGTTGCAGCTGGAAGGGCATCCGCTGCGTAAAACATATGCTGGATAAGTTGGCGGTTCATTCCGCTGTGGCGACCCCAGATTAATAAAGGGACTAAGCCGAAATGAAAATGAATGAATGAATGAATGTATTGGCAATTGTGATATTTACTATAAAAATCTCAGCAAATATGAGTTCTATATAAGGTTCTTGCAGCTCACAATGTGTCTCTTCAAGGCAGTGTAAGTCACTCTGGATAAAAGCATATGCCAAAATCATATATATAACTGTAAAAACTGGAGTAATGGCTGTTAAAAAGATCAGCTTTGGATCACCACAGGAATGAATTGCATTTAATGTACATTAAAATAGAAAACAGCTCTTATACAATGTAAAAACAAATTATTGCTTTTTGACTATTTAGATTTAGTACATTTGGATTTAGCCAGCATAAAAGACTTTTTTGTCAAAACATCTTGTACTGTACAAAAAATAAACAAGTTAAAATACAAAAAGGTTTAGATGTTCATTCAACTTTCAGTTCAGCCTTCAAAATATTAACTGACTTTCTTTATTTGGTTGCCTCAAACCTGACTCAAAATTCAAAATGATTATAATATTGGCTGTTTTGCTATTGACGGTTGTGTTTATTAGCCATTGGGAATGTTGACTGAATTTCAAACTAAGCCTTCATTTGTCATATTTAGACTTAACACAATATGTCTACTTAAGAAAGTCTAAGCAAGTATATGAGTTCAACTTAGATATTTTTGCTTTTCCAACATTTTATTAATTGGCATTTCTACAATGTAGCGTCCTTGATTAGTGCTGATGTCATATATCTGTGTTTTTCCAGCAAGCGCGTAAGCCGTATGATGTGCGGGACGTCATTGAGCAGTATTCACAGGGTCATCTCAACCTTATGGTGCGCATCAAGGAGCTGCAGAGAAGGTGGGATGAAGATTCACTTTATATCACTTAGAAAAAGGTTTACTTAATACTGCAATACTTGGATGATATTTTATAGACGTAAACGGTTAGTTCACCCAAAAATTTAAATTCTGTATTCATTTCTTGCCCTCATGTCTTTCCAATCCCCCGTTTGTTCATCGTCGGAACACAAATTAAGATATTTTAGATGAAATCTGAGATCTCTCTCATCCTCCAAAGACAGCGGTGGTCCTGAGACCTTCAAAGTCCAGACAAAGGAACCAAAGTCTTTGTCAAAGCTTTCCATGAAACTTCATTGGTTCGACTGTAATCATACAAAGATTCAAGAACACTTTTGTGCACCAAATATTATTTTTGTTATCTTCTCTCCTGCGTCAAGTTGTCACAGTGCTTGTTTAGGCAGAACAAGGTATACTTTTACACTTGTTTTCAAAGTATTTTGGTTTTTTTTTTGCCTTACAAAACTGTTTTTTGTGCTTCATATGATTACAGTTGAACCACTGAAGTCACATGGACTGTTTTGACAATGTTTTTGGTTCCTTGTTACCGTTGCTGTCTATGGAGGATAAGAGAGCTCTCGTATTTCATCTAACATTTCTTAAGTGTTTCAAAGATCAATGAAAGACGAATCCAAAGGCATTGGAACAACATGAGGGGGAGTAATTTGTAACAGAAATGTAATTTTTGTGTGAACTAACCCTTTAATAGCAATATAAATTATATTTTGGTAAATAAAGCACAGAGTTAAGAACACATCCATCAATGTCACGATTCCTCACATTTCATCTCATAATTTCTGTACATTTCACATGATCCACACTTGACCCTGACAGACTGGATCACTCTTTAGGAAAGCAGTCCCTTTTCCAGACAAGTTCAGGTAAAAATTGTTACACTTTCAGCTCTTCTCTTTCCTCAACTTCACACCGTTTTGCTACACTTCATTGTTCCTAATGTTGCTGTTTAGTGTTGTTTTTTAATCTTAGTGCACATTTGTGTTTATGGAGAGTTTTTATTATATATTTTTTTTGGCACCCTTCTTGTTTTCTGCAGAGCGCTTGAAAGACAAAGGCACAAACACTATTGGCTCCAGACTCAACAGAATGGATGAGAAGGTAAGCGCTTGAATATTTGTGCTAAAGCCAGAGAGAGATTTAGCTAAACTTACTAAGAAGGACATTAAGCCCACAAAATCCAAAAATGCCTGGGTCTGTGTGAGCCACAATAATCTGAATAGTTGGAAAATTGCAAACAGGAGGTTAAAAAGATAACAAAGGTCCTGTTTACGCCTGGCATTAAGATGCATTTTTGTTGATCTGATCAACAAGTGGATGACGCTAAATGCAGGTGTAAATGGGTTCTGAAATGTTTTGAGTTTGTCCATTTTCCACTGTTTATATAGAGGTTGTCGTAAATGCACTTGACTGGAATGCTTTGAAGTTCATTGTCAACAAATGCATTGAAATAGCCAGAAACCAACATCTGTCTGCCTACTGAGCTAATACTTAAACAACACAGGACGGAATTTAAACATTGTGGTCAAAAAATATACATTTTAAAGGTGGAAAAACTATTAAAGTACAATGCCAGTCCTGATCAGTGTTGGGGAAAGAAAATTTCTTTTGAATGTAATGCATTACAGTACTGAGTTACTCCCCAAAAACTAAGTAACTAGTAACTAGTTGCGTTACTTAGTTTTTATGGTAAGCACTTTTATTTACGTTTCTTTTAAGTTACTTTTGTGTTACTTTTTCTTACCTTTACTGAGGCATGATATTTTTCACAACTTGCAGGGTTTTTATTTACTTCTTTTTTTTCAATAGAGGAGCTCTGCAATTAACAACGCACTGTATAACCTTCATTAGTCTGTAAAAAAAACACATAAACAATTATAATTTAGGATAATGTTATCTTCTGAGAACTTCCTGACTCTAGCTATACCTGCCGTATATACAGATTAATGAATGTTTATATACAGATTAATGAATGTTTAAAGCAATAATCTTTGCTACTTTTGTACTTTTTGTCTTATTAGTTACGTAAAATCACTGTCCATTGAGACAATCTCTTCTTCCTTTTCTTCAATGCTTTCATAATTGTGAACGTATTCTTGACTAAGTTCATTTTAATTCAGCAATATATTTTTTCAAAGCTTTTTAATTAAAATAAAAAAATAACTCACATTATTATTTTTTTAAGTAACTCAAATATTAGTACTTAATGTTTTTAATTAATGCGTTACTTAGAAAAGTAATATTATTACTAAACTCGGATTACATGTAATGTGTGAGCCACAACACTGATCCTAATTATAACACAAACATCCACCGTTCAGGATAGAATACCACTGCACTCTATATTGTTTTCTATTGTCTCTTTTCATGCTTGTAATTTGCTCAATCTTGTTTTTCAATGTTAGATTGAATTTCCAAACAAAGTACATGCAAACAACCGATCACACTGCAAACAAATGTTGGGTTCCACACATTCGATTTGTGTTGGCACAACATGAAGGAATTAAGTTAACATTAGTTGTTTACAAATTTAAGTGGATTGAACATAAAAAAATTCAGTTGTTGCAAAAAAACTCAAGACTTGTGTTCATCAGCTCATTTTAAATAAGTAGTTTGAACAAGCAGCAAACATAAATCAGGAAAGTGCTCCAACGTGGACAAAAGAGACAGACTGAAACACCAGGTGGTGATGTAAACGGGGTCAAAAAAGCACAAAAAACTAAAACAACCACTGAGGGAAAGGTTCAGTACATCTATTATTGGTATCTGAAATGTCTCATGTGACAATATTACTGTTTAATTTTACTGAAACCAACAAGTTAATAATTGGTACAACAAGAGCAAGCTGCCTTTAATCTAGTAGCAAATGTGCACAACACAGTTGGATTAGCCATGAATTACAGATAAAGATCTTTAAGCTTCATTCATTAAGCTTTAACCTGGAGGCAGAAGGAGCCTCTCTCTTTCTCTGCCTTCAGTCAAACATCACTTTTGAAGACTTCTCAAACATTCTCTTTGGCTGATCTGCGCTGATAAGGGTGTTAAGACTCTCAAAAGAACAGCTCTGTGTGTGTGTGTGTG
>CAIGQW010034093.1:776360-802487 GCA_903798125.1 Danio choprae
TCTCTCTCTCTCTCTCTCTCTCTCTCTCTCTCTCTCTCTCTCTCTCTCTCTCTCTCTGTGGTTAACAGCCTGGATGTTTGCATTTATGTCTATAAGGGGACCGACTGTATATATTTATGCATGCTGTTTGGTGGGCAGTGTTTGTGCATGTGTTTGTATGTGACTGTGGTGGCACTATCATTGTGTAAACTGTGGTCCAGCGTGGAGACGCTCGTCTGGCTATTTCTAATGGGGTGTAGACAGTCCTGGCTCCACACTTCACTTAACTTCAACCCAGGGGAGAGAACCTCACGGCATTCGGCTCCCCAACTTTATGATGAGGAATTACAAGTATTTCTCTGACAGTTTTCCTCCTTTCAAACACAAATCCCTTTAAGAATTTAACTACAATTTCTAATGGACTTTTGCTTTTTAGGCACAGTTATATATTGCGATGTAATTTTTTTTTCAGATCTCTAAATAAAACAAAGATTACACTAAAACATTTTGGGGTAAATATGGACATACTCAACTATTTTTTTAACCCAACAATTGGGTTTGTCCATATTTGAGGCAAAATTGGGTAAAAAAAAAAATACCCAGAATTTTTTAGAGTGTAAAAAAGAGTCAAGTGTTTTTGACAAAAATACTATTTCAGTCTTTATACATCAAAAAAGGTGTTACTTGCTGTTTCGTTGTGATTTTTTTACTGGTAACTTCTTTTTCTATGTTTTCTTCTTTTTTATTTACATTTTTTTTATATTGGTCATTCATCTGAATTAATAAGCTTTGTCATTGATGTATGGTTTGTTAGAATAGGACAATATTTGGTCAAGAATTAACTAAAAAATCTGGAATTTGAGGGGTCACAAAAATCTAAATACTGAGAAAATCACCTTTAAAGTTGAACAAAATAAGCTGTTAGCAATGCAACATAATAATCAAAACTCAAAAGTTCAATCAAAAGTTATTTATGGAAGGAAATTTACCAAAATTCCTGTGCAACATATTGGTTTTGCTGTCCAGGGTCACATATTTCCAAAAAGTTGTTTTGGAATATTTCAGTCCAGATTGGATTGTAGTTTACACCCAGATAACTTTTAATTAGCATGACCTAATCTTTTTATTAAACTGCATACATTTCGACTATTGATCATTACCTCTTTGATCAAACTTTAATCCCCTTTTTAATGTTTACTTTTTTCATATCTGACATGTTTTTAACATCTTCAGTTGTTCTGCTTTATAAAAAGGGAAAGATTGTTTTTGATCTTATTTGTTGCATTCATCTCGTTAGGCCGCTGAGTGGCCAGTTTTCCTGCTGGACGAGGCTTTAATTTTTGTTGCTTAAAAATTTGTCAATATATATATATATATATATATATATATATATATATATATATATATGCAGTATATACAAAAAGATTTATAGCCTATGCTTGACTATTTATACAAATAGGGAACTTTTTATCGGTTGCTGGTGGTCTTGCGGCTTGCATGGAGGCATTGTCTGTTGTTTATGACTTTATTTACTGAGGCGCTATGACGACGTTATTTTAGACAGTGTTCTGAAAGATGTGCTGAGGCCACACATTCGTCTCCCCCACAGATCACACACATGGACAGGACACTCAACAGCATTGCTGAGTCGCTCAACCTCATGCTGGCGAGGGAGAGGCGAGGGGATCTGGCCAGGGGAAAGGAGCAGCGGAGCACCATGCGCCGACAGTCAGCCACGTTCAGCCTGTCAGTGCCGGACAGCAGCGAGCAACTGTCCACAACAACTGCTATTCATGAGGACAGCTGAGTCACCAAAGGAGCTCTCGCTCACAAAGTGCCTACTGGGGCCTTTTCGGCTTGATTTAGTAGAAGAAAGTTAGGCTCAGGTTCAGCATCGGATGACTTTTTAAATGTATGACTAATTCTGTTCATCTTTATATTTGGTCAGACTGCTGAATTTATTTTTAAGCAACACAACAAGTACATTTATAAATATTAGCATACCGAGTATGACTTAGATTTTTTATATCGATTAAATGTGTGGTTTTCTTTTTATTGTCTGGTGCTGTTTGTGTGGCAGTCAAATAAATAAATATACTGTATTTTAGTCCAATTTTAGTTTTTTATTTTATATGTTGTAATTTTTGGTTTATTTTTTGGTACTTACATGAAAAACACATTTTGTGCATAGATCTGAAAAATGCTGTGAATCCTGAGTGATCTGGATGGTTAAAAAACTTGGCAGATTATTAGAAAAAAGTGGAAATTGCAAAAAAGATTGTTTATATAATATAAAATAATAAAATAATATTTTCACATTTTATGTTAAATATTTTACTCTTAAGCTGAAAATCAAAGCCATGGACATCAAAGTGAAAATAAAAGCTACGAATCTAAACAAGGTTTGTCTCAAATTTGAGGAACAAATGAAGAGTTCAGAGGCAGATTCAGAAGTGTTGTCTGAAATGTTCTTCTAAACTGAGCATTTTTCTCAGGCTCCTTCCTGTGTGTAGGTTCAGTAATTTTATTTTCATGGGAAAGGACAGATTCTTTGTATTGCCTTAAAAGTGACAAAAAAAAACATAGGAAAAAAATTGTCATTTTCGAAGAAACGTCCAGACAGCACTTAGAGGTATCTGAACTCTTCAAAGTTTGGGAGTAGCATACATTTTTTGCTAGATGAATTACTTTTCCATTTATATTCATTGACCACAAACATCACATTAATCCTTTATATATATATATATATATATATATATTGACTATATATTTACTTTTTCTGTCAAAAATGACTAAATACAAACGGCAACAGAGGGTTAAAATAACATTTTCCCAAAATGTGATTTGTGCTTTTATTATTTAAGGGTCCAAATTGAGGGTTTCAAAGCGATAACCATTTTGGTTCCATCAAGAAAAGTTCTTAAAAGATCCATTTTTTCTGTGAGTCTGAAGAACATTTTAATAATCTAAAGAACTTTTTCCGTTATGTTTTGTGCAATGGAATATTAAACCTCCATGTGTGTAACCATAAATACTAAAGGACCTTCATTTTAGGATTGAGATCTGAAAATTATGACATTATTTTGGAGTGTTATGAGTGACCAGATGTTTTTAAACGATTACTATTGACAGGAACAAAAGTGTGCTTTATTGATTATGAATCACTAAACCTTTTCATGGCACAGATTTGTGAACTGTTTAAATTTAGCTTTTTCATTTAGCCCCATCAAACCAGGTTTTTATTTGTTCATTCATTCATTTTTTTATTATAAAATAAATACTATATTCCACAAACAGCGCTACTAATTCAATTTCTCCTGTAAAAAAAAAAAACCCATCTCTGTCCTAAATAAACATCTTGTTTCTTCTTTCTCGTGTTTGCAGCATTTTAATTTCCACCATGTTTCAGTGGAGGTCAAATGTCTTGACTATTCAAACACAAGTGTGTAGGCAACCTGGCTTCCCGCTCTTTTTCCTCCACCATCAGGCCAGAATGGTTCTATTTATGCCGCTGTGGAGGCATTTATGGCATTCAGGAGCAGTTGTTGTGCTTTTTCTAAAAGTCTTTCAGTGACACTTTCAGAATTCCTTTAGAGCATCCCGACAGATCAATGACTTATGCAGCACACGACCATATGGGGAGCACTGTGACCTCTGATCTTATGACAATGCATTTGCTCTCAGGGGTGAGGGGCTTTGTTGCTATGGGGACGACTACATGTGCCCCCTCTGACCTTATCCTGGGCACAAACACGGCTGTCCACTCAGCCTTTGTTGGCGCACAGCTTCTCGTATGGACCATTGTCACCTGTAATATGTGCAACAAATCAGACATTTCGTCACATACACATTCCTGAAAAGCATGACATTTTGTCTTTATTACCTCGCTAAAGTAATCGAGGGCTTAGGATTAAATATCAGGAAAGCCAAAGCGGCAAACCAGGATGTCAGCTTCCTCTTAGCCATTTGTGCCGACTTAATCTTAATTTGATAAAACCTGATACACCATATGGCTTATACATTTCCACCAAAACTGGACTAAAGTCCCACAAGGGAAGAGGAATAAGACGCTTTGGAGCTTGCCTCCTCATGGCAGGACAACTATGTCAACAATGGAGTGGACAGGACAACAGTATTGGCAGACAGCACAGAGAGCAGGCCTGCTACAGAGGGGGTCTGGCCCATATGCCGCCAGATAAATGATAAGCCTTTGTTATTCGTTTAAAAGGACGTACTGCTGTCACTGTCTCTGGGACCGCTGAGCAAACTTTGAGACCAAATGCCATTAATCCAAGCTAGTGAACCCATAGAGGTGTATCCAGCCTTGAAGACACAGCTTGCCAGTGCCTCTGCTAGTTTTATGGGTTTTTATTAGTGAAAGAGGAATGAAGAGGGCTACAACCCCTCAAGGTTTTTGCTGCAAATTGGAGATGTTTGTGTCAAAAAGGGTATCAATTTTGAGGAGGAAAAAAAAAGGATTGAATATCTGCTGGGGGTGGGCACGACCTGTTAAATACTCTTTTTATTGTTTAAATGACTCTTTTACATTGAATTATTTTGTTTTTCTCACTCTTCATTTTCTTAAGTTCTTTATTTGCATTGATGTCTCAATAAGAAATCTGTCCTTTTATTACACAAAAATGTCCTTTAGAATGAAAAGGTTTATTCGTTTTATTAAAATGTTCTTTGCAATTATGAAGGGGAAAATTATTGCATATTTATTTTAAGAGTTTAAGGGCAAGATCACCCAAAAAATGAAAACTTACTCATTATTTACACACATTTACACAAGTCGTTTCAAACCTTAACGAGTTTCTTTTTTCTGTTGAATAGAAAATAAGATTATTTAGTTGTTATTTAGAAAAATGCTAGAAAGCTCTATAGCTTACTACTTCCATAGTAAGAAAAACAAATACTGAGGAAGTCAGTGATTTGCAGCATTTTTCTAAATATCTGCTTTTGTGTGCAACAGAAAAAAGGAACTCAAACAAGTAAATGATGGCAGATTTTTTAGTTTTGGGAGGTCTATCCCTTTAAGTGAACTTGTAACCATTTAAGTTTAGTTTTTTTGGATAGTTTTGTTAAACTGTCAAACATGAATACTAGCAGTTTCATTGTAAATATTTATTGATTTGCTTTAATAGCTTGCTTTTAGTTTGAGGTTTAGTGAATAATGTAATTTGCAAGCAGATTGTTCACTCTTAAAAATAAAGGTTAGTCTATTTAGCTGCCATTCCAAGAAGAACATGTAACTTCTTGAAACATTTCCATTCAATAGCAGGTTATTTTTGTAGGGGATTTTTTTTTTTTATATTTAATTTATATAATATATATATTCTTTACACTGTAAAATTGTTCTTTTAAGAACTAGTAATTGAAAAAATACATATTTTAAAAAGCTTAATGAAACTAAAACGGGTTCTTCTGTTGCATGGCCTGCAAAACAGCCCGTTGAAACCTTTATTTGTGAGAGTTTATTTACATCACACATTATTTCGTATTGTTCTGTAGTCAAAAAAACGAACATAATTTGAATAATGTTTTAGTCGGAATAAAAGAATAGGAATTGAACCTTTAACTTCATTTAATGATGTACAGACTGCAAGGCCTGAATGAATGCGTCTCTGTGGGATTTGCTGATAAAAGTCGAGGTCCCATGAGCCTGAGGAGGTAATCCATCTGGTCAGGAAACCCAGCTGAGCTATAACGGAACATATTGGAAACCCTGTCAATCTGGACATAATGATTTTAGTGTAAAAGCTCAAATAATGAGGTCTAGTTTAACCCTAGGGGATTTCTCACATTACAAGTCGCACAATTAAGATTATTAAAATCCTCGTTTTTCATTAATAATTTTGAAGCATGGTGCTGTGATAATATTAGGCTACCAGTTTCAGACGAATACAGCTTTCGCGAAGAATTATAGGCCGATTATATTAGCTATAAAACACGAAAGACTTTTGAGGTAAATATAAAGTATTATACTACTCGTACATAATGATTTTTTGCCCATAAAATGAATCACATTATGCGCTCCAATGCTGATGAGTTCAAATGAACATTTAGGCTTTTGTTAGGCCTGCTTGTATAGGCCCATCAGTAAAAAAATAAAAAGTATAAGAAAAGTATAAAAACAGTAACAAGTAGCCTAGATGTTATTATTATATCTATTATTGGTATATCAATTATTCATTATCTTTTATTATAGCTATTTTACTTGCATATTATATATTTATTTAAAGCGACAATCTTTACGCACGCATATCTTTAAACGTTATTCGTTTTATTTTGTCTTTGTGTCTTCTTTATTTGAATGAATGATGGTCAGTCGCTGGCATGACGGCCTGGAGTATCTCTGTTTTCTTGCACACGACTAGATACGGACTAGAAACAAAAGCAAACAGGATTTGTGAGCACCGAGAGCTTCTGTGGGAGCACAAAGCCTCATTTGCAGGTGAATGCGATGGCACTCGCTTCGCCTTACGCCTTTAGCTGCCTTTGTTCCATTTCGCTTTTTTTGGTGCCAGATGGTCATGGAAATGGGAAACTTCTTTAGAGAAAGGCTATATCTGGCGAAACACTGGCACTCTTCACCTAGGCTATACCAGACAATGACGACAGAAATTACAAGAAAAAAGTCTGCGTGATATTTCGTTGATAAGCTTAGTCCTAAAGATTGATTTAATCCTTCATTTTAATGTCATTACATACCCAACATTTCTCGTTTTCCGAATAGCCTGAAATGCAAAGAGTTAAATCATTTTCCTGTCGTACGATCTATTCAATTAACGTTTCTCGTATTTCGTGTAGCCTGAAATCCAAATTAAATCATTTTCCTGTCGTAAATTCAGTCTATTCAACTATTAATTTTTCCAAATTATTGTTAATATGATTAAAGATAATTGCAAATCAATAGTTAGTATTATATTAAATGTAAAATGTAACTTATTTTAGTCATTGTTAGTTGTTACTGTTGCTATTCGTCGTTTGAAACTTTGGTGTAATTTTAAAGCTATAATTATAAACAAGCGATAATAGCCTGTTAGAAAACTGGTCAAATTAAACCAAACGAATTTGTTTAAAAAATAAATACTTAATAAATAAATAAATTATATATATATATATATATTTATTCCAGATTTTACTATAAGAAAGCTGTAGCTATGCTCAGATTTCCTTTGGTCCCTATTTTGTCAGCATCGTTTCTGTTCTCTTTTTTTTATTCCCATTAGCTTTTCCCCTATCTCAATGACATTATAAAGATCTGGCGTGTGGTGGTATCTATAGTAAATGTTATTCACAGATAGTGTGTAGGTAGGGGGAGGGGAGGCAGGTGGTTGGCGTGTAAATAGAAGGAGCCCATTTTGTTCGAGTCTTGGTAAGTGTTTCATTAGCGGGATAGCTGAGAGGGTGCTGAAAATGAAGGTCTTATGCGGACAAAGCGGGGTTCCAAGGGCACCTGCCTCCTTCATTATGGAAAGAAAATGGCATTTAAATCCTCCCTATAGGACGCAGCTGCCCGCATATCCCTCCCCACAAACACTGAGGGCGGAACAGCTGAGTCCCTCCTGTTTAGAGGCCAAACTCTTCTCTTTTTGTCACAGCTAGCAAAATGTTGACGCCCCAAAAGTGTAGGGCAAACATTTTCTTCAGCCGTTTACCCACATCCCATGATGATCCACAATAATGTAGCTCAGACATTATACGTGACTTCCAGAAGAACACACGTGAATGCGACCAGGTTAGCAAAAATATAATTTAATTTACACTTTGATTCAAAGGTACAACGTGAGCTACAGAATATATTTTTTAACAGACAAGGCTCAGAAACATTCTTTGCATGAAATTGCAAACCAAACTTAAATAAAACACAACATAAAATATGGCCGAAACAATAAAAATAATAATAACAATTGCTGTAAATAATAAAGAGTAACCAACTATTATGAACATAAATAAAATAAGTTAGTATATTCAAAAAATAAAACAAACATGTCTTGCTCCAGACTGTTTAGAGCACTGTGGCCTAGCCTTCTACACAATTATAACAAAAGAAAACAGAAAATTGCACCGTTTAGACATTGTAACACTGCAACAAAGTCTCTGTTGGCGGAGCCATTATTGCTACATGAGTTCAGAGAGAAAGGGTCTCGTCCACTTCTTCCTTTCATCCGCTCTGCAGATAAACACAGGTGGACTGATGCATGTATAGTGCAAACATCTGTAAAGCAAAGAAAACGACAATTAATATTTGTTTCACAGCGGCATCGGAGAACAGACATTAACGGATTTTGTTGTTACCAATCAATCACTTACGACTTTATTACAACTCCTAATAGGTTTATAGTAATTAGTCTATTCAAATCAAACTAACATGTATGAATTTAAACGGAGTGGATACTCACCATCGAATTGTTTTACGTGGCGTTACTTCAATGCTCGTGGATGTGCCGGCTTGAAGGTAACTGCGTTCATCCTGCTTCGACTCCAGGACCCTTTTTCTTTTTGGGAAGAAGTCTGGTGGAAATCAAGGTTTTATGCCGTCAGTCATTTTTCATTTCACAGTAATAAATAAATAAATAAACAGACGAAAATGGTGACATTGCTTTACATATAGCCTCACTATTTATAGTTTCAAAGCATTTACCTGTAATTTGCGGCGTGCTGTTTCTGGGGGTCTCTGGGATGAGTGACCTCTTCCGTCTGTTTCTGAGGACTGAAGAACGAGCTGGTTTAGAGTTTAGTGCGCCGGAGATGTTCTCCTGGTTGGGTTCGTTGGGTCGATTTGGGACGCCATCGGATTCTTGAGCTACCGGACTCCTGGAAATCCCGCAGTCGACAGTGCTGGAAGCGTCTCCTGTTGCGTTAACAGACGTCGCGGCACGAGCTCTCTTGTTTTGTACTTTATCCTTGTAGAAAAATGGCAAAGTGTCCTCCGAAATCGCCTCCCACTCGTAATCTCCAGGCAAAGGCGAGTTGGTCTCAAAGTTAAAATTCCACCGACTCTGGTCTCGCTCGGAGATCTCCTGCAGTTTGCGTTTCATCTCACAGTGCAGCTCCTCATGGTCTACGGGTCCGAATAGGTTACGGCAGACCTTTGTGCGGGTGAGGAGTGGAAAAGTGCTCCGTGCAACATGACGCTCCAGATTGCTTGATACGTCCACGTTTGCCATGATGTCTAAAAGTCAATGCCGTGAGCCGACGTTTGTTTGGTTCTTGTTGTTTGTAATCTGTTTATATCCGTGCCGGTGGTTAAAGGCCAGCGTTTGCACGAGAAAAGGCCTCCGATTGGCTAGACAGACACCACGCCCTGTGTAATAAACCCCCCACCAGTATCAACAAAGTCACCTTCCCCCCTCTTTTAAGAAAACCACAGTCTGAAAATTACGACCCATGAAGGCCATGAATTAAGTGATTGTTTTCAAAAAAAAAGAAGAGAGAGAGAGAGAGAGAATAAAAAAAAGTAACAAATATCAAAGCAATAGTCTACTCTTTCTCTATTCGACTTAATAGGCCAGTATAATATATGCAACACTTTGTCATCGTAGGTGCACAGAGGACAAAAAATATATAAAAGTATCACATTTCAGTAGTTTTACACTTTCACTGACAGATTGTTTTTCTCACCTAATGCCAAAATTTGGTTGTTGCTTTTTATTTATATTTAAGATAAAAAAATACAATCTATTAGTTCCCATATACTAAAGTTTGTTTAATTAAATTGAATTGTAATACATTTCATTTTGGGTGGTATTATCATTATTATTTTTGTCACATTAAAAAATACCACACACACAAATACAAAATTATCAGTATTTACACACAAAGCAAACTCTCACACCCATACAAACAACATAATTAAAATGACATAACTTTAATTAATTTGGCCTGCAGCATGACAATAAGAAAAATAATAATCTCCAAAGGCTAAAATTAAAAATGTGCCAAAAATAACAAAATTAACTTTTATTAAAACGTGTTAAAACGTAAAAAACTTCCCCCGCCCCAAATAATAATAATAATAATAATAATAATAATAATAATAATAATAATAAGTCGGAAACAAAGAATATTTTCGCCTACATAAATGGCACTGCATGTAGTCCAGCAACATTCTAGCCGAAAATACATCTGTGAAATAAAACGGTGGTAAAACACCAAACGTTCAGTAAAAACATGCCAAAATGTATAAAGTGTTTGCATTAAAAGCCGAAATTATCACAAAATGAAAATGTAAACAAGGACGCACATGTTTGTTGTAACTGAACGTAAACCCGCACAAGCAGCTCTAGACTACTCTTAAATACATGCAGTTCGAACAAATATTTCAAATGTTATTTTTTGTGTGCAAGTCTCTTATGCGTTGTGAAATCAGCGCTGAATAAGGAATATAAATGTACCGCAATGAAGCGTTCATACCTAAACCCTGAATCGAAATCCAGACGTTTCTCAAATTCGCGCGTTTCTGACGCAGCTGGGCGGTGTCCACCAATGGCGCGCGAAGCTCAACCAACCAGGTGACTCGAGAAATGACGCCAAGCACATCCGCAAGATGGCCGCGGTGCGAGACATCTGTAGCAGGCTACGATATGTTCGTCAGGAAGGTTCAATAAACCACCAGAAGACCAACTGCAAAAAAATATATAGAAATAAATAAATAAACAACGAAAACATTCAAACAAGCTTACCTGTTACGTACATTTTAAATTACCCACATTAGCCTATTAGTTAAGTTACAAAAATAGGCCTACTTTAAACAAAACAATCGCTGTACATCTAAGTCAATATTATATATTTAAACGGTTAACATATATATTTATTGATAGGTTACAGGCACATCTTTACAATTTAGTTTCAGTAATTAGATATAATTTGAATAATTAGATTTCTCCGATTAGATACCTCAAACTGTTTTTATTCGAGGTCTCCTTTCTACCCTCTTACTGCCCTCCGAGGAAACATTTTTGGTGCTCTACGCGGTTGTAGATTTCTTAAACAGTCTTGTTTAGCCGTCGTGTTATTTTTCTCTAGGGGCTGCTGACACCTAGTGGCCACCGCACGTAACTGCTGCTGGTGGACAAAAACTATTAATACGTCACGTACTTCTGAACCTCCAGACAGCCCAGATAGTGTCCTTCCAATGTACATTTTCATAGCCAAATCTAGAAACTACAGACATTCAGGCACACATTATTTATTTATTATTTTTTTCTTTCTTTCTTTTTATCATTTCAGGCAATGATGGTTACATATCAAATAACATTCTTGAGTCTACATGAAAGAAACCAAATCAAAATTTAAGTGCCTGCTTTAACATTTGATCTGTTTGTATCTAGGCTGTTTTCTCAAAACATGTTAATGCATTTATTGTGCCAGAAATTTGAACTGAACCCAGTTTTATTCCTATATTTTTTATGAAGGTTTTTATAGAGTTTGTTATTATTCACCTGATTTATTTGGTAAATTTAACACTTCACACCTAAAATCATAGTGATTTGTTTTCTGGCTGCTGACAGTATTTTCAGATTGATTGAGTAATTGTAAATTAGTAAAAAAAAAAAAAAAAAAAATTAACATATATCACTTTACTATGTTAACAGTATAAAACAATAATGTGGAACCTGACATTATCCATATAGTCCAGATTTATGTTCTGGACATTTATGCAAATTAGCACACAACTGATTATATTATGTCTTATTTGCATATTTAAACATTTCAGAACATGTAAACAGAACAAAGGTCTTAATGTACTTGTGTAATGGAAGCATTGTTATATTCATTCGTTCATTCATTCATTCATTCATTCATTCATTCAGTTAGTATTTATTTATCTTGTATTCATCTGTCTTGTCTTAGCTACAACACTCTTCCAAATATTATTTTCCCCCTAATACTATGAATTGTGAAGTGAAGTCTTGATGTGTTGAACAAAAATAAAATTAGCAAATGAGCTACACTGTCCTAATAATCATAACTTTTATAATTTGAGCAAGAAGCAGTCAAGCTTAAACCAGACATTTAAAAATCTGAAGCAAATAACCATATGAGGGGTAAGGAAGAGCAGATACAGGGTTTTTTCTGTTCTATGAATGGTTAAGGTGTAGATCGGAAGAAAGGCAGGTGAATGGACGGACATATCATCATTTGTTTAGGGAGTGGTTTTGTCATCATAAACCTCCAGATTCACTTCCTGGTGACACTTTAGAGCTGCCCAAACCTGCATTGGCCTAAAAAAAGCCCAGAGCATCTAAGAGCAAAGCCAACATCCAGATATGCATGGGCATCAGGATACCCCTCTGGTAAGTCAACCTTTTCATCATAAAAAAAAGGCAACAAAATGCAAATAATTTCTGTGAGACTGTTGAAAATTATCTCATAAATATATAAAATATGATTTTAGGTCAGTCTTTTCACTTGTTTTAGCATCCAGAGAATAAAAATTTAATCTGCCATTTACAGGTTTGGTAGAAATCTGTAATGTTTAGTATTTAAAACTATTATTATTATTCACAAATTTCCACTATCTTAGATATTTCTAAAGGTAATGGTTTTCAGTAAAATCTCTGTTTATTTTCTATTAATTTATTTTCAGGTGTTACAGTTAAACACAGAAGAAAGTATTAAATACTTATTAGAGATGAAAATATATGGTCATGTTTTATTATTATTTAATCAAAATATTAGTCAAAATGTGTGTCATTGTTTAAAAGATCTATTTCTTCGGGATTCTAATACCATTTTTTCTGTGACCTTTAATGCAAATGAGTTAGTGCTATGTAGTCTATGGCATTTTACCCATCCTATCCCCTAGTCAAATCATGGGCAGCACCCACACCTCTCCACACATCCACACACATCACTCACATTTGCATACAAGTCATTTGTGCTTTTCAGTGATCGACACCTGAGCACGTCCAGCAGTCGATTATTATTAAAGCTTCTTTTTTTAATTTATAGCTCGAAGGCTTTACAGCTTTTAATGAATGCTGATTGGGAGCAATTGCGTTTTCACTGATCAAACCAGATTGTATCTCTTTATGAAAACAAATCCACTGATGGCAGCTCTTAGGGATCTGGAGGACTGGGAAGGGTTGAAAATGCTCGGAGCAGGTGGCGAGTGATCTCATAGCATTCAGATAAAAAACAAATTGATTGAAAAGACATTAATCAGCTCAATCAAATATGATTACATCAATCATATGCTGTTGACTACTTGAAATGTTTTTGTAGCAAGTACGCCTTTGTTCTGATTGCTTTTACTATGATTCTTTTGGTTTGTTCCCCTTCAACCACACAAGGCAAACTGACCTCGAATCGCTGTTGACCAGAATGCAAATAAGCCATTGTTTTCAACTGCATAGGAAACTTCTGTGGATCACAGATTTTGCCTGACTTTGGTCTTTATTATAACATACCTAATTTTACAAGAGTGTTTTTTTAATATATCTGTGCATATTTCTATACTCAAAAATATGTATATGTAGTCTCTCAAATATAGTCTCTTCTCTCCAAGCTAAAGGTATAAATGCTGTTGCTTGGGCAGCACCTTTACACATTTTATATTATTGTGCATGCTTTAAGAACTAACCTTTAGGGAGATAGTTCAACCATGATGCGGTGGCGCAGTGGGTAGCACAATCGCCTCGAAGGTCACAATCGAAGGTCGCTGGTTTGAGCCTCAGCTGCGTCAGTTGGCAATTCTGTGTGGAGTTTGCATGTTCTCCCCGTGTTCGTGTGGGTTTCCTCCAGGTGCTCCGGTTTCCCCCACAAGTCCAAAGACATGCGCTATAGGTGAATTGGGTAAGCTAAATTGTCCGTAGTGTATGTGTGTGAATGAGTGTGTATGGATGTTTCCCAGTGATGGGTTGCAGCTAGAAGGGCACCCGCTGCATAAAAAAACATATGCTGGATAAGTTGGCAGGTCATTTTGCTGTGGCGACCCCAGATTAATAAAGGGACTAAGCCGAAAAGAAAATGAATGAATGAATGAGATAGTTCAACCCAAAATTAAAATCCTGTCTTGATTTACTCACCCTTCACTTGATCCAAACATGTTTGACTTTCTTTCTTCTGTTGAACACAAAAGGAGATATTTTAAAGGAAGCTGGAAACTATTACTCTCACCATTCACTTGTCACAAAACTGCTGAAAAAAAAATGTTGGAAACATTGACTTCTACAGTATTTGTTTTCCTACTATGGATGTCAATCCAGTTTTCTGTTTCTTAAAAATATATTATTTTATTATTTAACAGTACAAAGAAACTCATAAAGGTTTGGAATCACTTGAGGTAGAGTAAATAATGTGTAAACTTTCATTTTTGGTTTTATCCCTTTAAAGCCTTTAAAGCACCTATATGGACCCTTTAGGTGCAAACTTGTACTACACAAAACGCAGTTACCGCTTTTGTACCTTTATTTACTGGAGTTTGTTTTTTACTTTGTACAATAAGGTTTTAGTTTTAATTAACATTATAACATGCACTAACAATGTAAATACTTCTACAGCATTTATTTTCTATTTAGTTAATAATTGCACTTTCAACATTTATGTAATATTGGGTAACATTTCACCTTGATAGTCCACATTCCACTAACTGTAACTTGAAACAGTTTATGATCTAGCAGCAGTGTTGGAAAAGTTACTTTTGAAAGTAATGCATTACAATATTGAGTTACTCTCCAAAAAAGTAACTTGTTGCATTACTTAGTTACTTTTTATAATAAGTAATGTGCTACGTTACTTTTAAGTTACTTTTGCATTAATTTTTATTGCTGAGGCTTCAACTCTTTCAGGACTTGTTTATTTTTTTTTGGGGGGGGGGTTAATAGTGGAGTTCTGCAATTAACAACGCACTGTATAACATTTATAACATTATAACATTTACCTACAGTAGATAATGTTATCTGAGAACTTCCTAACCCCAGAGCTTTACATGCCATATATACAGATTATTGAAAGTTTAAAGCAATGTGTTTGCTGCTTTTGTACTATTTGTCTTAAGTAAAATCACTGTCCATTGAGACAATCCCCTTTTCCTTTTCTTCGATGCTATCAAAATACTGAATTCTCTTATTGACTGTGTGATTCATTGTGACTATTTTAATTTTAATTCAGCAATTTATTTTTTAAAAGCAAATTAATTAAACTAAATAAACTCAGTACATTTTTTAAAAAGTCACTTAAACATTATTACTTAATTTTTTTTAAGCAATGCGTTACTTTACTCATTACTTAAAAAGCAATACTGTATTATTACATATCTCACATTACTTGTACCCCCAACACTGTCTAGCAGTCATTAGAGTAGTAGTAACTCTCTGCTTAATATGTGCTAGGTCTTTATTTTGATGGACCCCCAGGACACATTGTACTAAGTCTGCTTCTTGTGCTTTACTACTGCACACATAACGTTCATTTCCTTTCTCCCTCTGCCAGCAAAAAGTTACTTTGCAGCTAAGTCAGCTAATTCCAATAACATTAACCTTAAACCTAACCATAACTTGCTAATACCTTAAGAGCTGTGCGTTATCTAATGTAAAAAAAAATCTTATTGTAAGTGTTAAAGTGTAAACTCTTTACTGACTCTTGCTTTATTCCACAAATTGTAAAACAATGTTTGATTAAAAACATTGGTTTTCCAAATCATGCATGTCCTTTACCAGGTGGGAGGGTGTATTTACATGTCTGTAAAGAATGAAAATGAAAATGGCTCCTGCTTTACATAAAGATTTACAACTACCTGAAGTACCTCACTAAGCAGAACCACAGCTGCATTTGACAGGGCGTGATGCAGATGCATTATAATTCTCTCTCCAGGGGGTGTTACGGCAGGGAAGGAGGTGTTTGCAATGTGGGGAACTGATGAACGAGTCCCAAGGATACAGGTGAGACTAATGGCCCCACTTATCTCCACTAAACATGTAATACAAACCAAAATCCTTGACCTTTTGTGTCACTATTTGCAGTTCTCTAGTGGGATGTCGGTGTTACACCCCACTTACACAGTCTGTCGTTAGTATGGTCGAGAAGCCCAGTGAGAGATTTGATAAACAGATGGCCGGACGATTGGGAGATATTGATTTTACTGGTGTCAGTCGAACCAGGGGCAAGGTATAAAAAGACAGATATTTACAAAATCACAGTTCATTTGCACATTATTAACATACTTTATTGGTCAGTCCAGTTTGTAAGGGTGACCAGCTCCACAGATCCAGCTGAGATCTACCAGATTTTGACTAAGCAGTGGGGTCTGGCTCCTCCTCATCTGGTGGTGGCACTGATGGGAGGTGATGAAGTTGCTCAGCTGAAGCCCTGGCTGAGGGACACACTTAGGAAAGGCCTCGTGAAGGCAGCACAGAGCACAGGTGGATCATTTATTGGTCATTAAAAAAAAAATTGCAATCTGCCTTTGTCACAAACCTCTAACATTTGACCTAAATAGGGGCCTGGATCCTCACCAGTGGTTTGCGCTTTGGCATTACTAAGAATCTTGGTCAGGCCGTAAGGGACCACTCTCTAGCGAGCACTTCCCCGAAGGTGCGAGTTGTGGCTATTGGAATTGCCCCCTGGAACATGATTCAGAACCGAGATCTGCTGCTCTCTGCAAAGGTGAGAACAGCCTGTTTAAATGAATTCATTATCTGACAAAAAGATTTAGAGAAAATGCTGTTCAAAATGTCTTTTAAACTTTAATTTCATCACCAAGTCAATGGGCGTCATTCATCAAGCATTCTTATGAAACTCCACTTTTCAAAATTCTGACATTTACTGTTTTCTTATCTGGAATTTGTTCTTAATTAAGAAAAAAATCAATGAACACTTCATATTAGTTGTACGCATATTTGAGCTGTAATAGTTCAAAATGATCAGTTATAGCAGTTTTGTTCATTTTGTTTAGAATAAAATTAGGTTATATTTTGTTTCAGCCTGATCATCCAGCAACATACCCAACCGAGGATCTCCCATACGGCGCTGTGTACTCCTTGGACTGCAACCATTCACATTTCATCCTGGTGGACGAGGACCCTAAGAAACCTGGAGCCACTGGTGAGATGAGGGTCAAGATGCTCAAACACATCTCTCTGCAGCGCACAGGATATGGGGGTGAGTTGAGACATGTTTAGTTTTCTTTGTCTGTTTCTAAATTCTACTTGTGGTTTGAGATATCTGCGAATTTCTATATGTTCTAACAGGCACTGGCAGTATAGAAATACCTGTTTTGTGTCTTCTGGTTCATGGAGAGCCAAGGATATTACAGGTCACATTTATTAAAAATATATCTAATGAAGTTTAATGAGGGTTTTATTATTCTCACTGTCTGATAATATCCACCTTTTTACAGAAAATGTACAAGAATATTCAGAATTCAATTCCCTGGCTAATATTGGCTGGCTCGGGAGGAGTCGCTGATATTTTAGTGACCCTGATGGACAGAGGATGCTGGGATGCTGACATTGTCCAAGAGCTGTTGATTAACACCTTCCCCGATGGTCTGCACAGCACTGAAATCACTTCTTGGACCAAACTGGTAATAGGCAATCTTTGTTTTACAACAGTTGTATATATATTTTTTACTTTATACAACATATGCATTTGATTTAGACACAAGACATTTCTGTAAATTAGTTTTGTTTTTAGATCCAGAGAATATTGGACCATGGTCACCTGTTAACAGTGCATGACCCAGAGCAGGATTCAGAACTGGATACAGTAATTCTCAAAGCACTGGTTAAGGGTAAGTAACTATCCAGGCTTAACCTCCAGGCTTAAATTCCAGCAAACCTCTATCATTTCTTTCTCTTATTTGAAAGCATTCAGGACACTATACACTAATAGGCCAAAACAACAAAGATTAATAATCATTAATTAATAATAATAATTATCATTGATTAACTTCCTAGCAGGGCCACTTATTAAGTTCTGAGTTGATTATAGTAGATGGTGCGCAAGCAATCAGTTCTTGTTATTAAATGAGCAGGACTAAACTTCTGAGTGACTTTGACAAGGCAGCTGGGTCAGACTATGTGTGAAAGAGCAAGGCTTGTGGGTTTTCTCCTGTCATCAGTGGTGAGAATTCAGTGGTTCAAGGAGAGACACACCACACTATGAATACAAGGTGTTGGGTGATGGGGCTTATCAAACAGAGGCTATCCCATCTGGTCTGAGCCAACAGAAGGTTTATTGTAGCACATTTCACAAAATTGTAATGGTGGTTTTGGGAGGAATGTGTCAAAACACAGTGCTTCACACTCTGCTGAGTACAGGGATGTGTAGCAGCATGCCAATCAGTGTCCCTGTGATAACCCCTGTCCACCATCAAAAGTGTTCTCAATAGGCACACAAAGATTAAAAGTGAACCTCGGAGCAGTGAAAGTTGCCTGATCTGAGGAATTCCGTTTTCATTTACATCACATTGATACCCCTTCATTCATGTCAATGGTGTTCCCTGGTGAAAGTATCCTCTTCAGCAAGATAATACACCCTGAAACACTACAGTATTATTCAGATCATGATGAAGAGATCAAGGTTTTCTTGGCATCCAATTCCCCAAATCTCAATCTAACTGTGGGATGTGCTGAACCAACAGGTTCAATCCAAAGCGGCTCCACCTTGCAACCTATATGACTTAATTGGTCTTTTGCTCATATACTTCAGATACCTCAAGACACCTTTAGGGGA
Organism: Danio choprae; assembly: GCA_903798125.1. Taxonomy (NCBI): domain Eukaryota; kingdom Metazoa; phylum Chordata; class Actinopteri; order Cypriniformes; family Danionidae; genus Danio; species Danio choprae. The sequence continues at coordinate 795,024 of CAIGQW010034093.1, forward strand.
TTTGTAGAGTTTAATTAGTATGGGTGAGAATGACCAAAGTCCCCACAATACAATATTATCACGATACTTGGGTTAAGATACAATATTATTGCGTTTTCTAATGGAATATTCTACAATATATTGTAATTTATTACCTTTGTCCAACTTCCAATTATGTCCGCAAAGGAAAAATTTGGCAACATCTTTTTAAAAAGCACAGTTTGTTTATCTTCAAATTAGAATTATCAAGCAAACTGATGAACACTGTAATAAAATCCTGTCATACATATTTTAGACCCCTTTCCACAATCCCATTATCTTTATTTTACTAACTTACTGTGTGCTGAAGGTGACCCCACTCACCAGAAACAAACTCAAGTTCAACACCACCATCTAGTACACTTTAAAGAAATTTATTTTATTATTTAACCAAATAGTATAATGCAATCTTGCTGATATATTGATATGGCTGTCAATATATTTGTATAGTATTGCAGTGGAAAGTGTCACAATGCCATTCTGTATCAATGTTTTGGTAGCTAGCTGTGGATCATCATTATATTAGGCTGGCAGTCATAGTATTTTGACTCATCTCTGTATTCCTGTATAATAATGTCAAAGAGTTCATAATTGTGTTTTCTTCCTGTGGGCTCAGCGTGTAAGAGTCAGAGTCAGGAAGCACAGGACTTCCTGGATGAACTGAAACTGGCCGTGGCCTGGAATAGAGTGGACATCGCCAAGAGTGAGATTTTCAGTGGAGATGTTCAATGGAGTGTGAGAATTTAACTATTGTTCATTTAGATGTGTATAATTTGCCATTACGTATTTTGGATTCTCATTCACAAAATGTTTTTATTCTCTCTTAGGCACAGGACCTGGAGGAGGTCATGATGGAGGCATTGGTGAATGACAAGCCTGACTTTGTGCGTCTTTTTGTTGACAACGGTGTAAACATAAAGCAGTTCCTGACTTATGGCCGTCTCCAAGAGCTCTACTGCTCTGTGTCTGAGAAAAACCTGCTTCACACTCTGCTCCTGAAAAAGAATCAGGAGAGGCAGGCTCAATTGGCCAGAAAACGAATGTCAGGAAACCCCAACAATGAACTAGGTGACCGCAAATTCCGTTTCACCTTCCATGAGGTCTCAAAAGTCCTCAAAGACTTTCTTGATGACACCTGTAAGGGTTTCTACCAAAAACTTCCAGCGGTAAGTAGAGCTTTACAGTGCACTTACACATAACCCAGCTAGCTGCAGTCTGGCTATATGTGACCCTGGACCACAAAAACAGTCATAATTGATGTATGCTTTGTTAGCATAGGACAATATTTGGCCTAGATACCACGATTTAAAATCTAGAATCTCAGGGTTAAAAAAATCGAAATATTGAGAAATCATATTACTAATCAGAAATGTAATTTTGATATAATTATTGTAGGAGATTTACAAAATATCTTCATGGAATGTGATATTTTCCTAATATTCAAATGATTTTTGCCATAAAATATTAATCAATTATTTTGACCCATGCAAAGTGTATTCGGCTTTTGCCAAAAGTATGCTCATGCAACATAAGATGTTTTTGTGGTTCAGTGTCACATATTACATGTATTTATTCCAGGAAAGGATGGGAAAAGGCAGACTTTTCCACAGCCAGAAAAATCTCCCAGACATGGACAGACGATGTGAGCACCCTTGGAGAGACCTCTTCCTTTGGGCTATTCTGCAGAATAGGCAGGAAATGGCAAATTACTTCTGGGCCATGGTGGGTCAATAAACCAATATGAGCAATGGGCTCATTTTCATAAACCTAGTCTATTTACATGTTCACAATTGGTTCTTTAGACCTTAACAGAAGCTGTAGTTCGATGTATTACCAATCATTTGCAGTTGATGAATCAAATGACCTCAGTGTGCTTAACAGATCACACTTTATATGGGTCAGTGAGCAAAGATCAATTTGCATGAACAAAACTGCTGAGAAGCTAAGAGTCAATATTAAATGCTTAAGGCGTTCTTGTGGTACACGCTTGTGCGTATTTTTAGTTTATGTACAATGCAATATTGTACATTGGTGTTTAATAACCCTTTGTGTGTTTTAGGGCCCGGAGGCAGTGGCAGCTGCTCTGGTGGGCTGTAAGATCATGAAGGAGATGGCCCATCTGGCTACTGAAGCGGAGTCTGCTCGCAGTATGAAGAATGCCAAGTATGAGCAGTTTGCAATGGGTGAGAATCACACTGCTACCAACCACAGACTCACTGCCATTGAAGACATTTAATCTTTATAGATTATATACAGTCAAGCCCAAAATTATCCGTTCTCCTGGGGTATGAATAATTTCAGGTTTGACTTCTATATATTTTTATTTTATATCGTGTGAGAAGAACATTGCAAAATTCTTGATTCATTTATTCATTACAAACCTGTATGGCTTTATTTCTTCTGCTAAACACAATAAAATATTGTGAGAAATGTCTAAGTGTTTGTCCATACAATTGAACTGAATTGAAACCAGAGCTGTTTCCTTCTTTAAAAAAATGTTAAAATGTAATTTTATGCTCCACAAAAGGAATAAAGTTGTGCTTGTTTGTATTGATGTTTGTGTGAATAAACGATGAAGTCATTTTAAAATCATGTGTGACAGTAGTAATATACAGTCATGGATTACATTAATATGTTAGAGCCTTTCATGCTTAAAATTGCTAACTCACTATCAGCTTTTCTATGTGTTACAGTTATGTAATTTTGCACCAGGTTTACAGTGGTAACAACTTTCCCTGGGTTCATTTACACTAAACCTTTGGCACTGCAGTTTAATTCAGGGTAAAAAGTGCTGCCGTAGTCTTTTCAAAATTATATTATGGATCTGATATTATGGGTCTAAACTATGGTTAAAAGAGATATTTTCCTTCAAAAGCCCAATAGAAGGGTTATAGAAGAAATCAGAAACTAACTGACCACTGACTTCGGTAACATTGACCATTGACTTTACATTGTATAGACAGGAGAAAAAACAATGAGAAATTCGTCAGCACAAGATGGAAAGTTTAAAATTATACCTGCAATTTTGGAAGGATATAGTGTCAAATTAAAATGTATGATTGACTATTAAAGGGGACCTTTTGTGCAAAAATCACTTCATAAGGAGTTTAAGCACAGTTGTGTTGCAACAGTATGTGAATATAGCCAGCCTATAATGATGAAAAAAAAAATTTATAATCACATTTAATAAAAACAGTCTGCGGAAACGCTTTGACTGACATTATCTCTTTGTACACATAATCAGAGAGGAAAAGCCCCGCCCATTAGTAACAATCTCTCTCTCTCATTAGCATAGACAGCCCTGAGTGAGATTATTGGCCGTTGACCATTAGAGTTTTTTACCTGTTGAAGATAATGTTTTAGGATGCACTGCCACTTTGGTTATACATCAGCATTTGTAACTGCCCTCTTTTGAAAAGAGCACAATCTCATTTGAATTTAAAGCGACAGTCACCAAAATGACCCAGTATGGATCAAAGGCTAAAAGGGGCAGTTTCAAAGAGTTATAAAAAATAATTTGTTTATTTATTGATAATTTTGAGACATTAGAGACTTATACTACATCTTGTAAAAAGGGGCATAATAGGTCCCCTTTAAGTCTAATAGCCCTTTTATTTAAAATTAAGATTGAGTCAATTAAACAAAATGCTACTTTCGAGTTGAACTATGGCAAATGCTGAGTCCTAATGTCCATCTTGACAGATCTTTTCAGTGAGTGTTATTCAAACAGTGAAGACAGAGCCTATTCTCTCCTGGTGAGGAAAACGTGCTGTTGGAGCAAAGCAACTGTCCTTAATATCGCCACTTTGGCAGAGGCTAAATGCTTTTTTGCTCACGATGGAGTCCAGGTGACAGTTTTATTCAAAAATTCTTCCATAATCCCCCGTATGTCCATGATAAACCTCATCTGGATTTTTTTTACACAGGCCCTGCTGACCAAAGTCTGGTGGGGAGCCATGAGGACAGACACCTCCATCTCTAGACTCGTGCTCACGTTCTTCATCCCTCCCCTTGTTTGGACAAGCCTTGTCAAGTTCAAGTGGGATACTTTATAATTCCATATGCGACATTTTAATCCTTTACAGGAATAGTTCACCTAAAAATAATCATTCTTGCCGTTCCAAACCTTTGTAGTTCAACAAAAAATTGGAATGAAATTCAAAAACTCTCAGATCCTGCATAGACAGCAATGATCCTGAAATATTCAGAAAGTCCAGAAAGACACCAAGGTTATTGTCTAATCTGTGTCATCAGAAAGTTTATTTGTGGGTGAACTGTCCCTTTACCATTGAACGGACTTACCTTTTGTGCTTAGGTTATCATTAAAACAAGAAAATCTAAATTTGATTAGTGCCAGGAACACAATTTATCCAATTAAGTGTGACCATCATATTCGTTGTACTTCAATGTGTGTGTGTGTGTGTGTGTGTGTGTGTGTGTGTGTGTGTGTGTGTGTGTGTGTGTGTGTGTGTGTGACAGTCCAGAGGAACAAGTGAGCAAAGATGAAGGGGAGCCTTTTGCTGAGCTGGACAGTTTGGAAACAGAACAAGCACTGTTTCTCACAGACGGGGAACCTGTGTAGGACTCTATTTCATACTGGAATGCATAAAAACTAGTGAAGTTAAAAAAATATTTTTAAGACCTCTACAAAATAGTTTTTATCTTTTTTCCTCAGTGCTGGTGAAGGTAATGGCGACCCTGCTGCTCACAGTTGCAGCACGACCTTTATTGGTGTGGTTCTGCGGCGCTGGAACCGTTTCTGGAGCGCTCCAGTCACCGTGTTCATGGGGAATGTCATCATGTACTTTGCTTTCCTCATACTGTTCAGTTACGTGTTGCTCTTGGACTTCCGGCCTCCACCACCGTATGGCCCGTCTGCAGCTGAGATCATCCTCTACTTCTGGGTCTTTACCCTGGTGTTGGAGGAAATCAGACAGGTAGGGCTATATGAGTTTTCTGTTTTTTTTTATGTACAGTTGAAATCAAAATTATTATATTTTTTCCAATATTTCCCTTAATAGAGCAAGGTATTTTTCACAGTATTTCCTATAAGATTTTTTCTTCTGGAGAAAGTCTTATTTGATTAAAAAAAAAAACATTATTAATATTATGAATATCAATATTATTAACCTATTAAGCAATATTTGTTTTCAATTGGCTACAGAACAAACCATCATTATACAATGACTTGCCTAATTACCCTATCCTGCCTAGTTAACGTAATTAACCTAATTATGCCTTTAAATGTCACTTTAAGCTGAATACTAGTATCTTGAAAAATATCTAGTAAAATATTCAGTACTTTCATCATGCAAAGATTAAAGAAATCAGTTATTAGAAATGAGTTATTATAACTATTATGTTTAGAAGTGTGTTGAAAAACTTCTCTCTGTTAAATAGAAATTGGGGGAAAAATATAAAAGAATTCAAATTTAACAGGAGGGCTAATATATCTGTACGTGTAGTGTTTTTATTGTGTTTATGTTTACAAAGTCTTGTATGGTTCATTGTTAATAAAAAAAAATACACACTTAAAGAAGCTTAATTTTAGGATTATGTATAATAAGTAAAGTATTGTAATTGTCGACTAAACCTTCATTAGTTGAAATAAACCTGAAATAAAATACAGAAGGAAAAACTTTAAAAAGCCTAAAAGAAACAAAAATTCAATATTGAAATGACAAAAATAAATAAATACAACTGAAACAAAAAGTAAATCTAGATTTTGAACTCAAAATTTTTAAATATTATTTATTTATGTTTAACTCTGATTTAGGAATATTAATAAAATATGCCCTTTGCAGCTGCACAATTTATTTGTAACATAAGGAATTAATTATTAAGTAATTATGCTTTGTTTCAATCAAGGAAACCTTTATTTAATAAAATTAGTAACTATCAACGTTTTATTCTTACTGTAACAACTTGAAATTAGCAAATAGTTTCCAGCCAAAAAGCATGCCAGTAATTCAATGAGAGCAGCCATTTTGAAAAGGTCAAAAAAGCCCTTCAACTGCCTGCAGTGTCATGAATATCCACAAGAGGGCAAATACAAGTATCAAATTATATACAACAGGTTTTCATTCAAAAAATATTATATAGATCTTATATAGATATAGATATTATTATTATATAGATATATTATATAGATATTATATAGATCTTAGAAACATGTGTATCAAATATGATATGTGCGGTTTCATAGGATATTCAGTAAAATACCTTGAAAACAAGATAGCCTGTACACACATGACTTCATCAGCATCCACCAGGAAAGAAAGACCACATTTGGAGTTCATGCAGTAAAGGCAAGACAATGTGTTTCTTAATTAGAGGTTGATTACTTTTTATTAGCATCAGTAACATGCTAAATACATTTTTTATGGAAATTTATATATTCTACCCTCCTTAAATGTAGCCTACATCATTATTTTTAGATTTAATTGACTGACAACTTTAGGGATTATGAAAGAATTTCTCTTTGTGTGATTCAGTCACAAATTGTATTGTATTTCATTTATTTTTTTAGATATTTTAGAATTGTAATTTTATAATTACTGCAGTCACTGGTCATTGTAGTTGTGGCTTGTGAAAAGTGTTGTCAATAAAACAGAATTAAAAGTTTTAGTTTTTTAAATAAATGTGACTAATGATTTTTGTAGACTCTGACAGAACTAAAGATGAAGAGATCACCTCTGCTGAGAGCAGTTTGAGATATTTAAAGTGTTTTATTTGTTGATTGCATCTAAGGCTATGGCTGTCAAGTATTTTTGAACCAGTGTTTAGCAGACCAGTGACAAGTGCATTTATAATGGGCTAATTTTAGATTCCTTGAACTGATAATGTAACATAGAAACTCAGACAATGATGGTGAAACAATATATGATCATAAGTTAAGTTGGAAAACTCAATATTTTAAGATGAAACAAAGAATTTCTCTAAGTTGACTTAACTCGCATTTTAAGGCAGCAGGTGAACTTTTGTTTCTATGTTTTAACCAAGTGTTTTATAGCATCAGAAGTGCTATTGATCTTGTGCTGTTGACAGAAAACAATATAAGCAGAGAGTGATTCATACTCGGGTCAGTTGGACCTTTAGATTTGCGGCTTTGTTTTTTCTCTGCTGCCCTGAGTTTGGTCCAATGTTCACAAAGTGCATTGTACAAAGGGCATAGAGGGGGTAGAACATGCTGATCTGGTGAATATTGTCTAGACATGAGGTTAAAGTGAAGTATAAAGTGTCTGTTGCACTATTCACATCCAAAGTTGAGACATTTGTGTGGGAGAAAAGTAATACAACGTTTCAGAAATGAGGGCTAGAGAGCATAGGATTTCCCGAGTGCAAGTGGAGCAGTTAGTGGGAGGAGTTTAAAATAATTAGTTCAGAAATATGCAGAGGACTAAAATGTTTTCTTTATACAGCTGTGTGAATGTTCTTTTTAACAAG
>CAIGQW010034093.1:802587-833287 GCA_903798125.1 Danio choprae
TGTTTAGTTATGAATGAAGCTCTCTATCTTAAAAGGGATAGTTCACCAACAATCAAACATTTACTCACACTCAAATGGTTTTAAACCTATGAATTTCTTCATAGATAGATATTCTGATGAATATTGGGGGGAAACAGCATCCATAGTAGGGACAAAACAGAAAAAGAGGCTCAAACATGTTTTGAACAAGCAGGGGATGATGGCAGATTTTTTTTAAACATGTTTGGGTGATCTGTCTCTTTAAAGCTCTCCCTAAATAATTTATAAAACTAGTGTGATGCCTCATAAGTCTGTCTGATATCAGTGTTGTGAGGTAACTGAAAAGCTGAAATTTCTACCAAAGTCAGTGGTCTAAGCTTCAGAAACAGTCATTGTGCTGGAGTCCTGAAAGGAGCGTAAACAGCAGTGAATGAGCCTTTTATAGTGTGTCTAATGTGCACAGGTGTGGATTCATGCTTGATGATATTCAATATGCCATGTCTGACAGGTATGGATGTGGCGAGGACAGACTCAATAACAGAGATGCAGAACTAGTTCAGCAGGGCCTGTAAAGACATTGAGCATTTCAATCAGTGCATTATTTGTTGTAACAAAGCTAATGCTAATAAGGATAACTGATAAAATCATGGAACATGCAGACCTGTTATTCAGCATATAGATAGATGGTCTGAACCTGATCTCCTCTTCTCTCTCCCACCTCCACCACACACCAACCCAAAATACTATCAACTCTGTGTGCCTCACACAGGTGGTTGGCCTTAAAAAACAGCTGCAGAAAACACACTCATTCATCTCACTGACACATTAACTGACACAAACACTGTGCGTTTATTAAGTGTAATTCACACAGGTGAGTGGGCTTGACAAACCACCTGTAGAAACACTTTCTCTCTTTCTCTCTCTCTCAAAAAAAGAGAAAACTCTAGCACTCATACTCTAGCGCTAACTTCTCTGAGCACAAACAGAGTTACTTTGTATAACTAGCACTTCTTGTATGCATTGCCTCTTCTTGTTGAATTGCTGAATGCCTCCACAATTGTAAGTCGATTTGGACAAAAGCGTCTGCTAAATGACTAAGTGTAAATCTCTGATGTGCAGAGTTTCTTCACGGATGAGGACATGAGTATTCTGAAGAAGATGAAGCTGTATGTGGAGGACAACTGGAACAAATGTGACATGGTGGCCATCTCCCTCTTTGTTGTGGGATTGTCTTGCAGGTACTATTATCACACTGGCCAATTGCATGAGGAGATTTAAGAGTAGCGTTGGATTTAAGCTGGTTTCTTTCCATCTTAAGGATGGCCATGAGTACATACGAGGCTGGCCGCACTGTTCTTGCTTTGGACTTCATGGTTTTCACCCTAAGACTCATTCACATTTTTGCCATCCATAAGCAGTTGGGACCCAAAATAATCATTGTTGAGAGAATGGTAAATCTCAGCACCATCATTTTTGCACACATTATAGTTATAATCAGGAAAAGAAAAAAAACGTCCATCTAACCTCTTTTATGGTTTTACAGATCAAGGATGTGTTCTTCTTTCTCTTCTTCCTGAGCGTTTGGCTGATAGCGTATGGAGTGACAACACAGGCCCTTCTGCACCCCAATGACCCGCGCATTGATTGGGTCTTCCGCAGGGCGCTGTACCGCCCCTATCTCCATATATTTGGACAGATTCCATTGGAGGAAATAGATGGTACACTTACTTCAAGTGCACTGTAGCTGACTGTTTGCAATAAATAGGCTATGCATATTACCATTTATATGATGGTATAAGAAACATGATATAGTATTAAGTCATTTTAAGTTTTAGATAATGTATTTACAGTATGTACGGTTATTTTGTTCTTCATTAATGTACACACAGCACCCCATATTGACAGAAAAACACACAATTGTTTACATTTTTGCAGATTTATTTAAAAAGAACAACTAAAATATCACATGGTCCTTAGTATTCAAACCCTTTGCTGTGACACTTGTATATTTAACTCAGGTGCTGTTCATTTCTTCGGATCATCCTTGAGATGGTTCTACATCTTCATTTGAGTCCAGCTGTGTTTGATTATACTTGGACTTGATTGGGAAAGCCACTCACCTGTCTACATATATGACCTTACAGCTTACAATGTGTGTCAGAGCAAATGAGAATCATGAGGGCAAAGGAACTGCCTGAGGAGCTCAGAGACAGAATTGTGGCAAGGCACAGATTTGGCCAAGGTTACAAAAATATTTCTGCTGCACTTAAGGTTCCTAAGAGCACAGTGGCCTCCATAATCTTTAAATGGAAGATGTTTGGGATGACCAGAAACCTTTTTTATTAATCCAATACTAATAATACAAGTGGATTAAACTAAGTAGGAACTTGTCATTTTTTGTATCATTTTTGGGGAGAACAAACAGCTGATAAAACACTGAGAGTCATGAACTGGCCTCCACAGGGTCCAGACCTGAAGGTTATGGAGGAATTATGGAACTACTTGAAGTGGACAAAGAAAAATTATTCATTCATTCATTCATTTTCATTTCGGCTTAGTCCCTTTATTAATCTGGGGTCGCCACAGCGGAATGAACCGCCAACTTATCCAGCATATGTTTTACGCAGCGGATGCCCTTCCAGCTGCAACCCATCACTGGGAAACATCCATACACACTCATTCACACACATACACTACCCAATTCACCTATAGCGCATGTCTTTGGACTTTGGGAATTAAATATATTTTTAAAATTAAATTTAGGACCTGAAGGTTATGGAGGTAGTATGAAACTACAAAGAGTGGACGAAGAAATGTTATATTAAATTAAATTAAATGTATTTTATAATTAAATTTAAGTAAATAAAATAAAGGTATGGTATACTTAAAAAAAAATCTCCCGAAAAGAGTTTAGTAGTGTATTTAGTGCTAAGAGAGGTCACACCATTTTGACTTGAAAATTTAGTTTTTGAAATGTGAATATATTTTCAATGCTTTTAGCTTGTATGTTATTGTTTTTGTAAGAGACAAACAATTTGAACATTGATCGTTATTAAAAGTATGACATGCTAATAAATGGATTAAAAAAACATTATAAAGAAAAAGAAAACAGATTTAAAGCAGATCCCAGCAACTAGTTTGTACTGGGTATAAGTTCAGTGGTTATGCTAATTTAATGCTTAATGAGTCTAGTCAGAGAACACATTATCTCTCAATATTTGTTCTTTCATTAAAACGAATTTGTTGTCTCTAGTCCTGAGCACTAGATAGAGCTATTGAATTTTGTTGCTGACTGAATTTCTCCATGTCTCTTCACAGCGGCAAAAATGCCAGATGATAACTGCACTACTGATGTGCAGGAGATCATATTAGGCACTCTGCCACCCTGCCCAAACATCTATGCCAACTGGCTGGTCATTCTGCTGCTCGTCATCTATTTGCTGGTCACAAATGTACTGCTGCTCAACCTTCTGATTGCCATGTTCAGGTCAGAGCTTAAACCAAAACCTAATTTTGAAAGATGCTTCAGTGCTGAAAGCTAAAGTACAAGTTCAAAATAAATATTTTAGTATGGGTACTATTGTTTATGACTTTATTTAATTGTGTAGAATCTTTCTTCTAAATATGTGATCAATTCGGTATTTTAAAGGCTTGATTGTGTTTATGAGATGTTTATCCTTTTTTTAACTAAATCATCATCCTATTTTTTTCATAAATTTTATTCTTATATTATATTGCTGTTTCTGTTAACGTAAAAAAGCATTGTTGACTTTCTGGCTGAGAAGTGTATTCCTGCACAACTGGAGAGGCTGCAGTTTCAGGACCGCATTTCTAGGACCACTTTTCCAGGACCCCTTATTATATGGCCCTACCCCACCTCTCCCCGTAAACCCAACCACCATCTACTGGATCTGAACAACAGGAACCTAGAAATGCAGCAGGTTCTAGAAATGTAGTCCTAGAAATGTGTTTCAGCCTCTCTGGTTGTGCAGAAACATACTATTGTCCTGGCTATGTCTATGCTGATCACCCAGTTAAAGGGCTGGTCTAATCCTATTTCATGCATTCAGATTTGTTTACACTGTAAAAGCGTTGGGCTCTCAAGCTCAAGCATGTGTAGGTTTTAAAATATGATTTGGAAGTAACATGATTTGGAGTATTTTTATTCCATTTTTTTGTTTTTTAATTTTTATTTCAAATCCTTTTCACACTTCCTATGGGCACTTCTCAGAGAAATCTGTGTGAGTGACCAGCTTGAGAGCGTGCCTCATTCCCAAAAAGTGTGTTTTTGGATGTGAGGGAAATCAGATTTTTTTTAGCCGTAGATCGTTTAACCATTTCACACATGAGTTTTCAATACTTCAGCTGACCCCGCTTTGGTAGATACAATGCATCGCTTTTATATTTCCATGGTGACATGTATGGTTTATGACATGACATACCGCAGCCCTATGCACTGCAATGGAGATTAGAGCTTATTTACAACACATCAATTCATCAACTTCTTCTGAACCGTAAAATGAGCAGCTGTTTAACCGGGAGAAGAACAGTGTAAACATTCCAGTTACTTAAAGAGTGTGTTTATGTTGTGAATAACACACATTGCATGCAATAGTATGTGTAAAATGATTATTGTTGCAGTCTTTCCAAAATATAAATGTGCAATTTACAAAGGCCTTTTTTTTTTACTTTTTTATGTACAGTATATTGTACAGTATATTAAAATGTCTGCAACCTAAGCAAACGTTATTTCATTGAAAAGACTGATATGGTTTTATATTTGATAAACACCGCACTCACGTTTTTCGCTCAGGATTGGCACCAGCCATTGCGGGAGGGGAAATTTGAATTTAGCAGCTGATCAATGATCTACTAAACTTTCTAATCACAGGGACAAACCAAGACTGATCACACTGCTTTGATTACATGTGTCAAAGTGTTATGTTAACAAGTGATACAAATAATTGTAAAGCTGTAACTTTGCCTTAAAATTATTAAAACAAACGCCTTTTTGGAGAAAAGGTGGATGCAGTACTACCCTATAGGTTCTGAAGATTAATATGACATTGGGCAAAATGAGCATAATACATCCCCCTTTAACATTTTTCCAAAACATTATTCCAGGGGGGTGGGTTTATGTAAATTTGAGTTTTTTTGTTGTCACTAATCCGGAAAGAAGTCTCATTTCACTCGTTTTCACAATCAAGCATATACCTTTAATTAAAAATATAAATTAACCAATCATCTTGCCATCCTCTTCGCAGCTACACCTTCCAGGTGGTGCAGGAGAATGCAGACATCTTTTGGAAGTTTCAGCGCTATAACTTGATTGTTGAATACCACAGCCGGCCGGCACTAGCACCACCCTTCATCATCATCAGTCACATCACACAGGCTCTCCTCAGCTTCATCAAAAAGTCGGAAAACACACAGGATCTGCTGGGCAAGTAGACTTTACACTGCCTGAGCACTTCTTTGACAGATTTGTTTTTGATAATTCATTATGCAGAGCTATGTTTCTTATTGTTTTCACATAACCTCAATGGTAAGTGAGGTCAACTAAGTACACATAGATTAGATCACATGACAAGGAAGGAAAAGCAAATGTGATATTTAAAGAAACAGCATCAAATCTTAGTTCCTCTTTTGTTGTTGTGGTCAGAGAAGGAACTGCCGCCTGGCCTGGACCAGAAGCTCATGACATGGGAGACGGTGCAGAAGGAGAACTACCTGGCTAAACTGGAGCATGAGCACAGAGAGAGCAGTGGAGAGAGACTCAGATACACTTCCTCAAAGTGAGTAATGCTACGCTCATATGAGATGGATCATTATCCATCTTAGCTTATGTTGAGATGAATGATTTCATGTATACCCATTATTTAATCTACTTTTGGTGTGTTACTTGCAGGGTGCAGACTTTGCTGAGAATGGTTGGGGGTTTTAAGGAGCAAGAAAAGAGAATGGCAACAGTGGAGACTGAGGTGAAGTGAAATAGTTGATGCTAACGATAATTATATTGATGGAGATAAATAATAAAAACTGTTCTACTTTTAAAACAATAGCAGAGTTAACAGTCACACTATTATTATAACAATAATGGCACAGAGGAACAATACAGATGGAATTACTCATACCACATTTAAAATATGTATTTTTTTCCATTTTCAACCTGAAGGATTGTTATTTTATAAAATTCATAAATGATAAATATTGATAAATGATATATAAAAATATTATCCCTATAAACACCGTGCTGGTTCACGTCCCGGCTGGGCCAGTTGGTATTTTTGTGTGGAGTTTGCATGTTCTCCCCATGTTTGTGTGGGTTTCCTGCAGGTGTTCCGGTTCCCCACAGTGCAAAGACATGCGCTATAGGTGAATTGGATGAAATAAATTGGCCGTAGTGTATGAATGCGTGTCTGAATGCCTAAGTGAGAGTGTAAGGGTGTTTCCCAGTACTGAGTTGCGGCTGGAAGGGCATCCGCTGAGTAAAACATATGACGGAATAGTTGGCGGTTCATTCCGTCGTGGCGACCCCTGATAAATAAGGGACTTAGCCAAAGGAAAATGATTGAATGAATGAACACCACCGGTCAAAAGTTTTAGGACAGTAAAAAAAAATTGTGTTTTTTTTCTCTTCTGCTCACCAAACCTGCATTTATTTGATCCAAAGTACAAAAAAAAAATACAATGTCATTTATTCCTGTTATTTTAAAGCTGAATTTTTTGCGTCAAGCGACAAGGGTCACATGATCCTTTGAAAATCACTCTAATATTCTGATTTGGTGTTCAGTTAATAATAATAATAATAATAATAATAATAATAATAATTATTATTATTATTATTATTATTATTATTATTATTATTATTATTATTATTATTATTATTAATGAAAGTTTTTCAAGTTCTCTGATGATTAGAAAGTATTTATCAATTTGTAACATCATACAGTTTACAATTCAAAAGCATGGAATCAGTAATATCTTATTTTATAAAGATTATATTTTATATGATTATTTATTTTATAAGATTATATTTAACTCATATGAAACCTTCATGTTTATTTTTAACAAAACATCTACACAACGTAAATATTACACTGAAAATGTTTTCAAACTAAATTGTACATACATTTTGCTTACATAAACTCTCAGGATTTCTCAATATGGATATACATAATACATGGCTATCAACAGCATTCAGTTCCAAAAGTATGTCGTATATTTATGAAAAAGTTCAATAAAAGCAGCATGTTTTTTAAAAGCCCTTTTTTAATATATAGTGCTGTTCCATGTATACTTGTGTTAGCTGAACAAAAACTACTTAAATGGATAGTTCACCCAAAAATGAAAATGTATTCACCATTTACTATTTCCCTCATGTGGATCCAAACCTTTATGAGTGTTTTAGTCTGTTGAACACAAAGTATGATATTTTAAAGAGAATATATCAGAAACCTGTAACCATTGACGTCTATAGTATGAAAAACAAATACTATGAAAGTCAATGGTTACAGGTTTACAGCTTTCTTTAAAATATCTTCTTTAGTGTTCTTTAGTGTAGAAAGTCATACAGGTTTGGAACCAGTAAAAATTCAGTAAATAAGGACAGAATATTCATTTGTGGGTGAACTATACCTTTCATTTTTAAGATAGATATTATATCTCTTAATAACTGTAAATAATCTGGACAAAATGGGAATTTTGTGGGTCTGCAAATCTAGGTTACCTTGATTAAAAAAAAGAGTCTGTTTAAGCTCATGTTACTGAATAACTGACTCTTCCTCTGTAGGTGAGGTATTGTGGAGAGGTCTTGTCTTGGATTGCAGAATGTTTCCACAAAAGTACTCTGAAGTGTGACAGAGACGCACCAAAAGCCCCACGTGAGGCTTTCTTTACATTTGTCTTAAATCACTACTTTATCTCTGTATCTCCTTTGTTCAGTCTCATACTCTGCCTGAGTGTCTTGTTTCCATTGTCAGACAGGTTTTTTTTTGTCCTCTTAATGTAACACTACACTTCCTGTGTGTTTGGCAGGGTCCATTGCCATGAGCTCCAGAGACCAGCAACCACAAGGGGCCAAACGCCAGCAGCCAGCAGGACATTCAGCATATGGCACTGACAAGAAACTGCCTTTCATTGATCAGTGATCCGCCTCTATATTTTCTTTGTAACCTAGAAATAAGATATTAAACGTCCTGTGAAATTAAAATAACATTTTTTTTGGATAGTTAGTATCAGTATGTTCAGATATGTAAGAATATCAATAAACTGGTGTGCTCCAAAACAGTGACACAATTTGCATTTTGCATTTTTTTATTCATATTTCAGTTTCTCGTCAAATCTTCTGACCAATCAAATGCTCTCTAGCATCTGAAATGACCCGCCTTTCAAGACACTTCTCATTTGTTGCGCTTGATCTCAACCACTCTCGCTGACAGAGCTGTGATAAAAACAAAATGCTATTGGCTGTTTTTTTTTCTCAAGGGGAGGAGCTACTCTATGTTCCGCCTTCTCTTCATGCTTCAATTGAAAATACTTTAAAATGCACGTTTCAAAGCACTTTACAGGACCTTTAATAGTAAAAATGTGCAGATTAATATTTTGTGATTGAGTTTTGTAATGTCTTGTGCCTTATTTGTAGCTATAGCACTTATGATCACTATATAACATTTGCAATGTAATATATAGATTTTTTTCTGTTTATAATTTGTCAAGGCACTTCAGGCAATTCAAATGATCAAATATTTTGTACAGAAAATTTGGATTGTTCCTTTGTTCTGTAGCCGTTTGAAGAAAAATAAGCCTTTTTTGTTGTTATTATTATTGTTACAGCCAAACAAAAAATAATTAAGACTTTGTCCAGAAGAAAAACATTATAAGAAATACTATGCACAATTTGAGGGCTGCACGGTGGCGCAGTGGGTAGCACGGTCGCCTCACAGCAAGAAGGTCGCTGGTTCAAGCCTCGGCTGGGTTAGTTGGAATTTCTGTGTGGAGTTTGTATGTTCTCCCCGTGTTGGTGTGGGTTTCCTCCGGGTGCTCCGGTTTCCCCCACAAGTCCAAAGACATGCGGTATAGGTGAATTGGGTAGACTAAATTGTCCATAGTGTATGTGTGTGAATGAGTGTATATGGATGTTTCCCAGTGATAGGTTGCAGCTGGAAGGGCATCCGCTGCGTAAAACATGCTGGATAAGTTGGCTTTTCATTCCGATGTGGTGACCCCTGATGAATAAAGGGACTAAGCCGAAAAGAAAATAAATGAATGAACTATGCAAAATTTCACTGCTCTGTTAAATGTCAGTGTTCGTCCGTGTCGTCATTTGTTTTCATCATGTGCTTTCTTTGTCCTCTTCCCGCCACCGTCAATGTTCATTTGTCCCACCTGTGTTCATCCCTTGTGTGTGATTAGTCTAATCATTCCCCATCTATTTATACCCTTTCGTCTGTGTCCATTGTTGTCCGGTATTTTGATTCGTGTGGTCGTCTGTTCCTGTGTCTGCCTGTCTTCCCGCATCCAGTGTATGTTCCCGTAAGTGTTCAATAAATCCTTGTTTGTTAATGTTTCTCATTCTCCGTCTCGTTATGTCACCATCCGCCAACCAGGCGTTACATTAAACATCACTTGGGAAATATTGAGGGGAAAATTCATATTCATAGAAGGGCTATAATTATTTAGTCGGTACACTATTAAACAACTAAACACTCTAATAACTGTACAACTGTCATTCAAAGGTTTGTGGTCAGTAATATTAAAAGACATCTATAACACTCACCAACATTTCAGGTTTGCTTAATAAATCGAATCAACAATGTTGATCAAAGAACAACATTTATTTAAAATATAGTCACTTTTCATGCAATGTAATCTATCCTTGATGGAAAAAACTATTCATTTCCTTGAGCAATAAATAAATAAAAACAAATCTTACCAACCCCAGATTTTGAATAATACAATATAAGCCTTTTCTCACCTCTTTCACAGTGTACTGTCACAGCTTCAGACAGTGATTATTCATTATCAAGAATGACCGATGCTGTTCCCATAGCTAATGAATCAGTAACCAGTTGACCAAAACCAGCCTCGAGGGAAAGTAACTTTTCAGTAAGAATACTAGTGAGAACACATTCACTCCAAACCACATTCACTCCAGCCCGCAGTGTTTTTTAAATTCTTCTTCTTGAATGCCAAAAGATCTGCTGTAGTTTAGTGAAGCTGAAAGGAATTCTGCAATCCTCATAGTCATTTCTTCAGTGTCATGGACAGACTCGGTATGTAGACTTCATTTAATACCTGTTTGTGCGTCCAGGCATGCATTTATTTGTGTGTGCTGCAATATCAGTAGTACTGTAAGTGATTTCTTACTCATTTTTCTTACACTTTAATGTGTGATGCATCAGATTGAATGTAGAGAATAAAAACTTCTCAAGAAACTGCCCAACTGCTTACATTTGTGGTAATTTCTCAATGTGTACACTGTTAACGATTTTTGTAAATTACACAGTATTTAACTGTAATATGAACTGTATTTTACTCTGGGACGGTTATGGAGTGTGTTAATGAATTTTAAAGTTGCATTATGAAAGTTACTGTATATTTTACAGTAAAGATTGATCTTATCGCAATACTGGAAATACATACACTAAATGGTGCCGTAAATGTAAACACTGTATTTTTGCTGTAATTGATTTACAGTAAGTTACTGTAGATTCTACAGGAAATTGTTAACAGTGTATTTAATTGACTGTAAAGAATGTACACTGGGTGATACGGTGGCTCAGTGGTTAGCACTGTTGCCTCACAGCAAGAAGGTTGCTGGTTCGAGTCCCGGCTGGGTCAGTTGTAACTTCTGTGTGAAGTTTGCATGTTCTCCCCGTGTTGGCGGGGGTTTCCTCCAGGTGCTCCAGTTTCCCCCACAGTCCAAAGACATGCGCTATAGGTGAATTGAAATAAATTGCCCGTAGTGTATGTGTGTGAATGAGTGTGTATGGGTGTTTTTCAGTGCTGGGTTGCAGCTGGAAGGACATCTGCTGTGTAAAACATGTGCCGGAATAGTTGGCGGTTCATTCCGTTGTGGCGACCCCTGATGAATAAATGGACTAAGCCGAAGGAGAATGAATGAATGAATGTACACGGAAAAAAAAAAAATATATATATATATATATATGTATATATATATATATATATATATATATATATATATATATATTGTATTTAATAAATTGCAAACAATTTATATGGGCTGAATTTAAACAAACAAATTAAGTTGAACATTACTCAGTTTAATTAGTTTAAATTCAGCCCATATAAATGGTTTGCAACCACTTACCTTAAAACAATTTAGTAAATCCAATGAATCCTTGTTCCAGTGTACTATTGTGCTATTTCCATCTCTAAATATAGCCTATACATTGTTTTTATGTTGTATATATGACATTGTCTTTTTTTTAAGATGTTGTCAGAGTGGCAGATCCTCAGCTGAACTAGATACCGAATTGTGGAGTTGATTTGAGGTTAATCAGTGAACAGATGTAAACAGAACAGGACAGCGAGTAACAGGAAGTTGGTGTACCACAGGAAGTCGGTTTTCGAATGGTAACGTGTCAGATCCACCTGTGTACTTTCACACGGCTCTAAAAACCTGGAAACGGCCTTGTTCCTGTGAACTGACACACTTGCAGTAGCTATTTGATGAAAAAGAAAGATCTGTGTTCCTTCATTTCAGAAGCTAGAGTTTTACAGGCTCACTTATTAAACCCAAACAGACCTCCAGTCAGCTCCATCTACCGCTGAATCCATCCCGAAGGATCCCAGCACTGCTCTTACAAATAAGTATAATAACATATTTTGGATCTATTTATTTTTCTTTTGATATATCTGTTGTGTTGGGCCTAAAACTAACAATTTGCAACATTTGCCAATGGCCAGTGACTTGAGAACACTTTACTGGCCATAAATAGATATTTACTGGCAATGAAACTGTATGTGACTCTAATGCCACAGTATGGGTTTGTGTGATAACTTATCATTTCCGGTATTTTTGATTTTAGGATGACTTTTTAAAATCTGTCAGGGAACAACAGCTGAAAATTACCCTGGCTTATTTACAGTTTTCACTCTTGATTATTGATAATAAAAATAAAATAAACAAATGAAGGAATGAATGAAAGTGTACATTTGATGGGCAAAACAAACACATTAAATTATTATTATTATTATTATTATTATTATTATTATTATTGCATAAAACTGTAATTACAGAACACACTCAAAAAATTATTTGTGCTACTTGTAAAGTATTTAGGAATAGAAATTGATGTAACAAGTACTATTAATGTTGCTGTACTTGAATCTACTGAACAAAGTAATATCTGATTAATATCTATTAAAACCTATTCGATTATCAATACAAAATATCACTATAAAATTCCGGAATTACATTATTTTTGTAATAAATGTATACAATAATGATAATAACTCAGCCTTTGAGAACTGAATCACATGGCATTGTCAAATAATTTAACAGTGGCGGGTTGCTGCTGGAAGTGCATCCGCTGCATAAAACATATGCTGGATAAGTTGGCGGTTCATTCCGCTGTGGCGACCTCAGATTAATAAAGGGACTAAGCCGAAATGAAAATGAATGAATGAATATATTTATACACAGCCACACAGCATTTATAATATAATCGCCAGTGACTGTTTACTTGCATTTGGTTTTTAATGTTAAATTTAGGCTCTGTCTTGAATCATATTTTAATATTCAAATATTGAACGACACTGTTTCTTTTTTAGTATCTGTGCTGCTGTTATTAAAGTGTTCAAAGGAGAAGAACTACAGCTGAATGAGCTTTATTCTTTGAATGAAAACACCAGGTAAGTTCAAGTAGCTGCAAAATCACTCTTGAAATGTGTAATAAATACCTATTATTGACCAGTTATTTGTTTTCATCCGTCCAGATGGCTACTAAGGTCAGATATGGGCTACGTCATCAAGGATTATTTCCAGGTGTTTTTTGCATGTTCGTTCTCAAAACTGTGGTATTATTTTTCTGTAAATAAATAAACAAATTGTATGTGTGTGTATGTGCGTGTGTGTGTGTGTTCACACTACTTTTTTTATAATGTGAGTGAGCAACACATTAAGTTATTTAAGGTTGTAATATATATATATTTTCCTGTTATATACAATGCTCAGCATAAATGCGTACACCCCATTTTGAAAAATGATATCTTCATCCATTTCTAAGTGAATAAAGGTCATATATTTCGGCGCATTTGACCAAAACAGATTTATTGAACAGATAAAATTATGAAAATAATATTTTAGTCTCCAAACATTTTTTAAAAATAGAAAGATCATTCATTTACATTAATGCAAAATATCAACACGGTTATATATATTGGATTCTCTTGATTTTTCCTCTTTTTAAATACATTTCTGTTTATTTAATTTTGTTCCATAACATAAATATGAGCTACTAATTTTTGAACCATTATTGTAAGTTATTTTGTTAGATTAGCTCCAGATTTGGCTTCAGTACTGACTAAACTAATGTATATGCACAAATATATTATTGTAAAGCATCCTATAGAAAATATTAATTAAAAAAAAAGAGATTCGTGAGGGGTGTTACTCATATATGCCGAGCACTATATAGACAACAAGAAAACGCTAATATTGCTTTACTTGATTGCTTGCAGAATCATATTGTGACCAAAGGTTTATCAATGATTTTGGATGACATTCAGAAGCATGAAGGTGAGACGTTTTGATGGACTGCTTTATGAGTTTCCACTGAAATAAGTAAATAAAAACATGTTAACATTTTTCCGCCCTTAGGGAAGAAACAACTCTTTGTTTTGGCTGAAATTTGGGAAAGGTTTTTCACTGAGATTCTACCTACTTTGCAGGCTATTTTATATCCTTTGCAGGTAAATCTGCTTTTCTGAATCAGACATTCCTCAAATTGTGCTTAAACAGCATAATAGCCAATGGCTAAAAGACAACAACAACATTATAACAACAAATAATTATTAATATTGTTATTAAAAATAATAATACATTTGGTAAGTTTGCCAGAATAAAACATTTTAAACCAGTAAACCAACCTTATACCATCACTGCAATGTGTAAGTGGCTTTAGGTAAAATCATCTGCCAAATGAATAAGCAGAAATATATAGCAGCTAAGCTATTTCGGTTATATTAGCATAACCGCAATGCTACTAAACTTATATGGTATTTTTACCATATACTGACGAACACCACAGTAACGCAGACAGTGTTGATGGTCAAGAGAAAACAACAACAGCTTTTCCACAAGCTGATGTCACTACTGACATGAAACAGGTCAGTATCAATTCAAACAAAAACAAACAAAAACACGATCAGGTTAACAACTGAACCTAAAACAATGCAATAAACAGTATTCAAGCAATATAAGACAGCACGAGACTCTAATGTACTTATGCTAACTGGCAAGAGAAAAAATGATAAGATGCTCTTTCGCTTTATATTCAAGAATTGTATTGAACGGTATTTTACTGTAAAATCCAACTAGATGTCATGTTAGGCTACCTTTGTTGCTTTTTCACCATAACATGGAAAATTTAGCATTTTTAGAAAAGACTGGACCTTCAAACAAACTTTACCGATGTTACATTTTAGTTTTATTGTATTGTGCTCGAAGAGTGTAAAAATGTCCATATTTATTATTATTATTAACATGTTATTTATTCCTATAAATAATCAGTCAGGTGACACGGTGGCTCAGTGGTTAGCACTGTCACCTCACAGCAAGAAGGTTGCTGGTTCGAGCCCTGGCTGGGTCAGTTGGCATTTCTGTGTGGAGTTTGCATGTAATCCCCGTGTTCGTGTGTGTTTCCTCCGGGTGCTCCGGTTTCCCCCCACAGTCCAAAGACATGAGCTATAGGTGAATTGAATAAACTACATTGGCCGTAGTGTATGTGAATGAGTGTGTATGGATGTTTCCCACTACTGGGTTGCAGCTGGAAGGGCATCTACTGTGTAAAACATATGCTGGATAAGTTGGCGGTTCATTCCGCTGTGGCGACCCCTGATGAATAAAGGGACTAAGCCCAAGGAAAATGAATGAATAAATCAGCCAATACTCCAGTCTTCACTGACACGTAATCCATCAGAAATCTTTCGAATATAATCACTTAGATGTTCTTCTCTAGATTCCCTTATGAACAGATCATTTAAAAGAACAGCCTTTATTTGAATCAATGTATGTGTGGCCCAAAGCCGAATGCAAAAAGATCTCAAAAACTGAGGGTAAAAACTGAATTTTACAGTTAAAAATGAAACGGTAAAATAGAAAGTGACATTTTCTTTACAGTAAATGTAGAAGGTGATCAGTGTCATTCACACAACTAAACACCATAATGGTAGCACACATGCCACTAAAGTAATGCAATTAACATTACTTATCAACAGTAGATGTTTAAGTTTAACAAAACTAATGTACATCACTGATGAAACAAAATGTATAAAAAGAACCACAGTAATGTCAACAACAACTAAAAATACATAACAAGTGATGTCATGCACTCAAAAAATATCTTTGCTGCTTGTTCAACTAATTTATAATAAGTTAAATGAACAATTGCGTTTTTTGGGATAACTCAATTGTTTTATGTTCAATCAACTTGCATTTGTAAAAACAATTAAGTTAACTTTATCCTGGATTTCTGGAAGAGTCATTTCATGGTTACTCAGGGTGTATATTAAGGAAGCTTACCGTTTAACCACGTTACAGATGTTTACTGCAGCATTTTTAGTTTTTACCTTAACTTTATGACACTTTTTACAGTGTACAAAAGAGAAGTTCTATATCTGCTATGCAAATCCATTTAAATGTATAGTGGTAAGGTATTATTAGATAACATCTTTTAATGGTTTGATGTAATTGAGCTGTATTTCCTGCATGAAGATGTCTGTTCTGTATGCTGCGTGCAGGGGCAGGAGCTGACAGTCAGACAGATGGCTCTTCTGGGCTTCAGGGATCTGGTCATAATGAAGCTCTCTCTGGCTGACCTGCTGAGCAACAATCTGTCTCTCATCCCAGCATCCATCACACAGATGCTACTCGTGCTACAGGTGAACGTTTAATGCGAACTCTAGTGGTGAATGACCATCTGTTGGACCACACTATTCATGTCTGTTGTGTGTATGTACTGTATGGGCACAGGGAATTCAGGAATCCAGAGGTCCCTCAAAGGAATCCTGTCAGCTTGAGAGTCTGGCAGCTCTTGTGGTTTCACCTTATCTATGGAACTGCAGACACACAAGTAAGAAAACCAGAATTTCATTTAACCGCAGAGTACCGTAACATATCATAAACATAACGAACTCAAAAAATTACTTTTGCTGCTTTTTCAACCTACTTATTTCAAATGGGTTGAAACAACACAATTCTTAAGATTTTGTTGAGGGGACAACTTTGTTTTGTTTTAAATTGTTTTATGTCCAATCCACTTAATAAAAATAAAAAGCAGTTAACTTAATCAGTTTGTGTTGGGACAGCATTTTTACAGCTTAACATAACATAGAAGTTCATTCACAAATGTTCCACATGGTTCAAACAACTTTACCTTTAAAGTTACACTAGTTAAAGCAGCCAGACATTGAAGTCAAGAAACTGTTATATCATTGTGTCCGAGTCCCCGAATGTCATGGATTATTGTTTGTTGCTTTAAATTGTAGTTTCTATTTATCAAAATGTATTTTTAACCATTTTTTTAAATTATGTTATTGCATTGTTTCATGCCTGGTATTATGGTTAGGCTATTTTTCAGCTCTATTTTATTCCATTTATGCTCATCAACTGGCAATCAATTAAATCAAATACTGTATCTGGTAATTAAGGCTAACATGCCAGGATAATATACATTTTAGGACCTTTGTGAAGTTTATTCATAAACTAATTTCGATAGGATCACGTGCTTATGATTGACCACGGCTGGTCCCGCATTAACTATCATATGATTTACCAAGCAGACGAATCCAAGCGCACATTAATAACCAGATTTCCTTACCAGTCATCTTTACCTTGAAGAATCCCCCTTCCACCCCTACTCCTAGGTTAATCCAGGATAGGGCAGCACAGCGGCTTAGCGGTTAGCTGTGTCGCCTCAAAGCAAGAAGGTCACTGGTTCAAGTCCCAGCTGCCGTTTCTGTAAGGAGTTTACATGTTCTCCCCGTGCTCGTGTGGGTTTCCTGGTTTCCTCCCACAGTACAAAGACATGCAGTATAAGTGAATTGAATAAACCAAATTGGCACAGTATATAAGTGTTTTAGTACTGGGTATTCAACGCATAACCATATGCTGATATATCTGGCGGTTCATTCCACCGTGGCAACCCCTAATAATCAAGGAATAGGCCGAGCAAACAAATTCGGGGAAGCTCTCGAGACCTACCTGAGCTCAAACTCACCTCTCTCCAAACGAAACGGGAGGGAGCTCAGGGATCTCTCCCTGGACAGCATGCCAAACACGCTTTATTTATCAATCATCAGCTAAGTGTGAACTCTTATAAGCTTCAAAAAGACCACTTCGAAGACTGGGTATTACAAAGTAAAGTTTGTAAAACTACTATCGAGTTATCAAATATGGAAGAGGGAGCACTTCGCAGCCATGAAAACAGTAAGCATCTCAGACATTTTTTTCCAAAACATGAATTAAATTGTCCATTGTTTTTCTCATAGTGGCTATTAAAGTCCTGCAAAATGATATTCAAGCTTAAACCATTTTAATATTATGCAAAGCACAACAGCGGCCTGTTTTTCCGGTTATTGTAATTCAGTTTTTAATCAGTGAAAGTCAAAGAAAAAAAAATGGATATTTGGCTTACAGTCTGAACCCGGTTAAACCCTGTTCATATGCCGTTTAAAGTGATGAGAACATTTTTAGAGAAAAACACATTTAAGTCACTGATACGCATCCCCTCCAGTGGGTTAACAAATCTGAGACTGGGCCATTAGTTCAGTTTACACCTGGTATAAAGGTCTGTTGGGAGACGCATTGCTGTTTATTGGCTATTTTGTCCACTTTTAAGCATGCATCTAATTTCTTAGAGCGGACCCTTACAGAGTTTCACATACGCACCAGATAACTTCTCATCAACACTCCATATTTCTGGGAAAAAGTTTGTGTAATTCTGAGTGTGCTTCACACTGGTGACAAACAATCTCTTGGAGACGCACTTTCCTCTCCATATGCACCAGACACTTTCCTACAAACACTCCATTACAGTATTTTCTTTTAACTTATTATTTTCCTTTTTTTTTTTTTTTTGATATTATATCCTCATTTGTAAATCCCTTTGGATAAAAGTGTCTGCTAAATGAATAAATGTAAAAGCGCAACAAATGTCAAAGCACATTACATTTCGTAAAACCACAGCTCAGTTTTTCTTACACAAAAAGGATTGTATAATATTTGCAGTTTTTCAGAGATCAGCTCTCAAAGCTTCTGAGCTGGAGCATTTCTTTTATTGAAAAACCAGATTGCGAATGTTGCATTTCAGGATTAAAATCATAAATGTTCTGTCATTTTATGTTAGGCAAAGGAATATACAGAAATATAGTTTTTGTCACTTCATGAAAATAATCCCCTGCTTAAAATTAATGGTTTTATTTGAAAACACAACTAATTATGTTCAATATTCTAATATTTGTCATTTTTTAAATGTATATAATGATGTGTATACTTGTTAAAATGGTATAAACCGTGTATTAGGAATTAATCAAACAAACTAAATATTATTTTTTTTTATTTACCTGCATTTAGGCCTACTCAAATTATAGTAGATTTATTAAAGTATATTTAACTGATTTCAGTACGTAAACATTTAGCATGTTTTAAGTGTTCAGTAACGCAATTGTAAAATTTCCCCCCTCAATATCATATCAAAATAGCACAAAGCCCTCACATCCCATTTACACATGTACACCAAACAAACTACATTTTCTTTATTTATTGGGTGAACTATCCCTTTAAATCTTAGCTCAAGTCAACTGTACCATTTCTGTCACTTTGTGTTTTGAAAGTCATAGTTCTCTTTCACTTTCATAATGCAAAGAAAGTGTCCCATGTTATTCTTTAAAAACCACCCTTTTCCATGCAAGCAAGATTTACAAGATGACAAGGCCAGTAAATTATGCTATTTTTATCAATTTTGGGTGAACTACAATTCTAAAGCCACCCTTTTCCCTTGTGTATGAATCTATGACTTCCTCAAATTCCCCTATAGGCTGCAGTGACCAAAGCGGCAGCAGAGTACAGCTGAGTCACCCTGAGATAAAGATTACTCACTACATCTCTGAAGGCTCTCTGCTGTCGCCTGTAGAGGAGCAGGAAGGAGAAGTTCACCTCGAGCGACGACACAGTGTCACAAACGCTCACTCTGACATCCAGCTGCTCACGGTCAGCGGCAGAGCGTTTTCTGGGATGGACAACAGCTGTGTTGAGGCCATAGATGCGAGTAGGACACACCTGAGAAAATGACTTGAAGTGCACAGGAAAAGACCTCACATCCAACAATAATTTATAAAGATATACATAAACTGTATATTGCGGTGAAAATGAAGGATGTCAGATTTCCAGTGTCAATACAATGATGAATTTAACATTAGTCCATTTGATTGAAGAAAGGTTGTTCAGTGAAGCATGTAGAACATTGCAACATGTAAAAAAAATACAATTATCAGGCAGTATCAGGCACAAATAAGTAAAGTGACCAGATGAAAAAAGTTACATTAAAATATCAATGTTTATAGGATATGTTTAGTACATACGGCACTTAACAGAAATGCTGTTGTTGTTCTGCTAAGTTTTGACTTTGAAATCCAGTCATCACAATATAAATCCACCCGGCTGGGAATTTCATGTAAGGGCGAAAGATTTCCCCAGGCTGATATCGCAATGACTTCAAATGTGCTGCATTAGACAACAGAAAGCTGCTGGGTTTAACATGATTGGATTCATGCATCGACAATAGAAAAAATCTAGTGAAAATGAATTTTTGAAATGTTGCCAACATGATCACATCTTAAAGGGGCTAAATGTAAAAAATTCCATGTACTAAATGCTTTTATTGTCATTCCGTAAACACCTTGTAAAAAATATAAAAACATTCTCCAACTTTTGAGGTTGTCTTTTGAGGCATTAAAGATTATACATATTGAGGTAAACAAGGCTTTGTTGGCTTATCTTTCATGTCTCATTTCAATATTTATTACCTCTTCTGTCAACACTGTGTTGCTGAACTGCAGAACTTTCAAACAATCCACTGCTGTGGTCAGATGCTTTCTTTACTGCTGTTTTCTCAACGCTGTAAATTTAGCTGTGTGCGTTTTGTTGAGAAGCAAGCACACAAAACATATTATATGTCCATCTAAACATCGCTCTGAGCAGCACGGATGACGTCTATGTTCATTATCAGTATATATTTTCAACTTCTTTTTAAACTACTTCTGAATTCTACATATAGCCCCTTTAAGTCTATAAACATTTTGAAGCCGTTAATGAACTTGAGGCTCAAACTTCCCTACACTCACCATAAACAGTGCTGCTCTGTACTGTCAAACATCTCTTCATTTAAAATAAAGTATATATTTTACACAAAAACTTGTATTTTCAGTCACAGGAACTACTCGAGTTGGTGACTAAGGCAGAATGAGCTGTTAAACGTAGTATCATGAAATTAATTTGTGAAAGCTAACACTTAGCAAAAGCAGCACCGTTAAAATAATTTACACCCTTAGCTTGGTTGACACAATATTTTGTATGTTTGAGAGTGTACGAGTGAATCGTACAGATATTTGTCCACTGATTGCACTACACAAAAAGATTGCAACCAACAGAACCAATGGGTCGGAGTCAAAAACACCCCAGGTTTTGCTGTATTTCACTCATTTCAGCAGAGTGTCTATGAGAACTTAAGAATGCAAGAGCCACAAAAATGAGCTCAAAGTGAAGGTTCTGGTCCTCGAGGTTGAACTCCTTCCCTCCTGAGGCTAGCGTCAAATCGTGGTATGACCTCACAGCGCACCAACAGCACGTCCTCTTTCACAAAACCACGCTGCCGCAATGCCTGTAGGTGCAGGAAAGTGACGTAGCCGAATCCTTTGGGGTTGCGCAGCACAGTGGGCCTCTGGAAAGCCTGCAGGTCTGGCTTGGTCTCCATTACTTCAACATGGTGCTGCCCCTCCACCTGGTCCAGCACTGCCAGCCGGATGGTGCCCTGGAGGGGCCAGGAGAGCTGACTGTCAAATTCACCCTGCATAGTGTGCACGAAGAGCGAGATGAAGTTGGAACAGCGAGGGGCGCTGGGGGTTTGCAGATGCAGTCGCAGGCAGAGTTTGTACCCCGGCCGGCCTGTGTAGAAGGGCGGGCTGTGGAGGACAATAGGCTGACCAGCTTCTTGGTTGCGCAGGTGCTGTGAGAAGTTTTCCACACGCCACACATAGATGCCCTGGTACTGCTGCGCCTCCAGCTCTCGGGTGACCTCCTCCAGTGAGTTGAGCTTTCGCCGTAGCTCCGTGACCTGGTTTTTCTGTGTGTCGTTGTAGATGCACAGCTCCCGGATCTGTTGATCTTGACGGACCAGCCGACCCTCCAGTTCTAAGACTGTTTCTCGCAGGTTCAGGAGCTCCTGTCTGCACTGACAAGAATCTGGCAGCCGGGCAGAGGCTCCACGCTCATCTGAGGAAGAGTGAGCAGCTGCTGATGGCATTGTGCAGTTACTGAGAGTCTGGCTGCGGAGAAACTCAGCCATGTAACGCATGTGCATCTGTGTAAACTCCTGCATGTGCTGGGCCAGTTCCTTTCTTGGCATCTGCGACATTTTGAAAAAAATTGAAAGGTTTTTACATTTCCATGTTATACAGTTTTGCCATTTGATACAGTTATACAAGCTGCTGGATTTACAACATGTTAATTCATCAACTATTCTTGATTTACATGAAAGTAGCTGATTAAATGGGATAAGAATAGAGAAAATTTTCTAGTTACCTAAAAAGTGTGTATCTGATGTGAATGAAGCACACCTTCTGATTGTTTAAAAAATAATCATTATTGGCATCTCCCCTGACTGATCAGGGTGTATTTTACAAATCAAGCATGTTATTTTTTCTAGTAATTATGAGAGATTAAATGCCTAAATGCCTAAGACACACGTGTGTTCAGGATAATTAGGAAAAGTATATCTGAAATCAGCAGCTGATCATGTGATGCACCAGTGCAATATTTAAATGTCCAAGGGTTAAAAAGTCTGTTTTCTATTTTATAGGTAAAATATACAACAGTAATAACAATAATAAAACAACAACAACATATATCTGGAATTTAGTTCTATAACTAAACTTAAAACTTTACTTCTATAGTTTCTATCAGCCTTTATTCCAGTCACGATTATTCAGAACTAGCTATAATATGCTTCTTTAAAGCACAATGGTACATGATACAGCATTCATTCATTCATGAATAAAGAACAGTATTTATTTGAAACAGATTCCCTTGTAACTTGTGCCACTTTTGATAAATTTATTGCATCCATGCTGACCAGAAGTAATAATTGCTTGCTTGATTTCCAAAAAAGCATGGATTTTGAACAGTAAATTATCAGAAAGACAGTGAACAACCTAAAGTGGTACTGCACTTGATCAAAAATGTTCTAAAATATGTCTTATGTCCTGTTTCTGCTATGCAATGAAATGGCCCACCTTTTCACGACATCCAAAAGTGATGAAAGTACAGGCCACAGGAGCTTTCAAACAGTCTGTGTCACAGTGCAGCGCCAACTGAAACCAGCAAAAATAGATTCATTCAGCTTCAGTTCCATATTGTACAAAATATCATAGAGAATCAATTACAGTTTTGCCTCGGGTAGAAAGCATAGTGACATACCTGATCCCGAATGAGCTCCATTTCGCAATATTCACACACTGTATTGGCGAAAGGACAAATCTGTTCATGAATCTACACAAAAGAAAACATGTGTTTAGATACAATTTGAAACTATTAAAACGAGTTTTGAAAAGCATAAATTTTAGTCATAAAAACCAAACAATGGTTTTGTAATTAGATCTTAAAGTCTCCAGTATGCAAACAGGAAACCGAGGTTCTCCTTTCACCTGTTTGTTAGCATACACAAAGCTCCCAGCACAGGCAGGGCAGGTCATAAGCCGCTGTAAGCAATGCTGGCTCTTGTGTTCATCCAGATGGCTTATGCGAACAGACTCCTGACACTGAGGGCACAGTGCAGTGGCAAAGCTGCACTGAGACAAGTGTTTCTGAGGGAGAGAGGGGGAGACAACACATTTAGACAAAACTCCACCATGACAGCTGATATTTAGCAATCCCATTCATGACTGCTCACTAATGGGTTTTAAATGCCACTGATAAAAGGTCCCTGTCCATGAGGAGTTTATGCGTAGCGTGGTTTATAAAACTATGTGTTTTTCAGATTCTTTAAATCTGGCATCTCCAATCTTATTCGTAGCATGGACCAGTGCTCATATTGAGCAAACTGAGCAACAACAAAATAATACAACTCACCGTAATATTCAATGTGAGCACAGTTTGTATCCCTGCAACAATGAGAAACTTTCAAGGGATGTTGGTTTTCTACTTATGCTGTATTCGCTGAATCTTAGTATGTAGCGAACAGATGGCGGTGCCATCAGAAAAGGGGAATCTCCATTTAGAGTCATTTTGCGTTCTTGCAACCCGCTAGCAACTATTTCACAACCCAGGTGTTGGGGTCTCCTGTTGTAAATTATGTTTTTTTATTTTTTTTTTATTACAATCTTTCCGAAGTTACTCATTAAATATTTTTTCAAATAATAACAATGTTCCATGAAGAGTACAAACTTCTGTAGCACTAATGAGAAAACTAATGTTTTAATGTATTAATCAGATAGATGTTTCACAGAATGCAATTTTAATGTTAACTGTGGTTCAATACCAGTCATCTGACAAAACATTATTATTGTCCTGTAATGCAAATTGTATTGTTTATCATGTCCTCTTTTTTCCCCTAAGTTCATTGAAACCTTAGTTCATTGACCTTAAGGCAATTCTTGCAAAAAATACTCAAAATGTTTCAAATATTTTCTCAGATGTTTCCTTTACTCATTTATTTTTCTGGGTTTTGTGGTGTGACTTTAGTTGCAAATGTTGAAAACACATTATTTAATACACGTTCAACATGTCACAACAGCAAATTTACCTCCAGCTGGCGCAACTCCATTTTTTCACTGCATCCAAAATTAGAACATCTGACGGTGAGTGAGAGGATCTCTCGCTTGGCAAAGTTATCGGGAAAGAGCTGTTCCTCAAGCAGCACCTCATTGTCAACTGGACATTTCTGCCCTGTATCCCTGCCATGAAAATAGGAAAATATTAACATGTAAATCCTGACAAATGAAGTCACAAAAACTTAATGCTTTAAGGTGTTATTTAAAAAAAAGAAATGCTTTGATTGAAATCAGGCTGGCAACACGATGGCTCAGTGGTTAGCATTGTCGCCTCACAGCAAGAAGGATGCTGGTTTGAGTCCCAGCTGGGTCAGTTTGCATTTCTGTGTGGAGTTTGCATGTTCTCCCCGTGTTCGTGTGGGTTTCCTCCAAGTGCTCCAGTTTCCGGTATAGGTGAATTGAATAAACTAAATTGGCCGTAGTGTACAAGTGTGAATGAGTGTGTATGGATGTTCCAGTACTGGGTTACAGCTGGAAGGGCATCCACTGTGTAAAACATATGCTGGATAAGTTGGCGGTTCATTCCGCTGTGGCGAACCCTTATGTGAATACAGGGACTAAGCTCAAGGAAAATGAATGAATGAATAAATGAGGCTTTTATGGCTCAATTGCATTATATATTGAATATAAAGGCCATATCTGGAGATTAAAAAAGTCTTTGTAAGATGATATTTTAAAGCTTGTTTTTATAATCAAAGCTTGTTTTTATAATGTGTGTGTTAGGGTAATGTGTGTGTGTGTGTGTGTGTGTGTGTGTGTAAATATAATGCAAAGCAAGAGAACAAAGGTTGAGTAATACGTGTAAACAAATCAAATACCTGATTTTGTAAATCCTTCTAATAGGAATTCATCATTGTAAAAATCAATAAATTAATTAAATAATCTCACTAAATTAAATTAAAATGCTCTTTAATTGCTTAAGAGCATAAACCAGGGGTGTTCAAAAATTGTTCCTGGAGGACCACTGGCCTGCAGTGTTTAGCTCCAACCCCAAGTAAACATACCTGAATCATCCAATCATGGTCTCCAGACTCACTAGATAAGTCTAGATAAGCGAGTTAGAGCTGGGTTGAGCTAAAATATGTGGCCTTGCCACCAGAAACAGATTTGGACACCCTTGGAATAAACCCTCAATGAGTGGATTCTTAGAGATGTTTTTATCAAGTTGCTCATTTAGAGAACTCATAAATCTGTGTATGAAATATTACACACCTGATGGATTTCTTGATGCACAATTCGCAAAACCGATGTCCACAGGGTGTCTGTACTGCCGAGCGGAGACCCATCAGACAGATAGGGCACTCATACTTGCTCTCTAGTGGAGGGTCAAACTCCTCATCATAGCCTTGCTGGTCCGGAGGCATACTAGACGAAACACTGATGGTGGAGTGGTTCTCTGTCGGGCTCAGATACGACTCCCTCTCCTTCTCCATGGCTGCGGCACAACTCGAGTGTCCGCTGTCACAGCAGATATCATCGAAGCTGGACTTTTCCACATCGTTGCAAGCCATCTGTACTGATATTAAGATTGCTTATGAGTGCAAGTTGATCATACACCCGTTGCTCTCCATATGATGTAGCTGAAGTGTAGAAACTGACCACTGGGTTTTAAGATATCAACAGAGGTCATTTTAAAAAAGACTTAAAGATATAGTTCACACAAAAATGAAAACTGACTGACTCGCTCGCTCCCTCCCTCCCTCCCTTAAGTAGTCCTAATCCTTTATGAGTTTCATTATCTGTCAAACACTAAAAAAGATTGAAGTAAAGTTGGTTTTATATTCACACATTCATTTAGTGACAACTTGTGACACGGTCCCTATATTGTTTACCATGGTACTTTGAATAGTCAGTCAGAAATATCATGCAATTATGACTTCAACACAACATTAGCACTATTTAATTGACTGTGACCAATGTTGTACTTTGATAGTCTTTTGCTGCTAATATGATTTGCCTATTTAGAATTAGCGAATAATACTTTTCTGAAAATATAATATTAAGGAGAAAGTCTGAATGTGCAAATATAAAACCAACTTTAATTCAATCTAAAAAAAGATACTCTAAAGAAAGCTGAAAACCTATAACTATCGAATTCAATAGTACTAAAATATACTGTGTAAGTTTTATAACATATCTTCTTTTAAATGCAACAGAATGAAGTAAATCAAACCGTTTTGGAACAAGAGTGAGTAAATGATGACTGAATTATCGGTTTTGGGTGAATTATCTTTAAATACTCAGAGGAAGTGGTAGGGGAATAACGTTAGATGTCAAGCTATAATTTCTGCTATAATACAATGCGAAAAGGTCTGGGTGGAAAAACTACAGGGCTAGCCAGAAAAGCATTTAGTTTTAATCAGATGTTTCCTTGCGCGCACTTCTACGCTGCTGGGAGGGGCTCATTTGTGGAGAAAGTTGAAACTAAGTTACTTTTTAAAACCCCCAAATACACAGGGTAAAATATATAGTTTTTAAATGTATCAAAAAAAGAAATAAAGTTAGCTTACCTCCCGTCTATATCTCAAACTAAATTCATAGTTACAATGAATTTAGAGGAGAACACAACTGAGGGTTACATCAGCAACTTTCCAGCTGTCGCCTATGGGAACACAAATGTACATTAACATGGCATTGCTGTTATAGTACCACGACCTTCTTTGTATAACAAATGATTCCTTTATAGATAAATACTGTTCGTAACAGTTTTCATTTACTTACTTTGGCTCGATCCGGCCTCGCCGCCTACTGCTGCTTCCTGTAAAACTATACTCCAAACAACATTTTCAACGTCACTGAGACAAAGCACCTCGTGACTACAAGACCAGCTCTTACAACCCAGATTCTCGCGTGAATTTAATTCGACGCTTTATTAGATTTACTAGATCATTCGTCTAGAACAGGAAATGCGCGTTTATGCATACAGATTTTACTTCTGAATATGAAGACAGTAAAAAGCCGTCTTACAATTTCTTCTAAAATTTGCGTTTTTCTCAGCCTCCTGTTTGTTTCGTCATTTCTCTTTAAAGGCAATGAAAATAACCTAGTCATTAGCATAAACATGAAACTACTAAACCTACACACACGAGTCGTGAAAAATCTAATTTTAGAAGAACGTTTCAGACAGCTCTGGATTTTACGTCTATTCAAATTGAATTCCACAAGATGGCGCTGTTACCTGTGATTTAAAAGAAACAGCAACACAGATGAAAAATAAAAACTGAAGGGGGGGGGGGACATCACAGAACTAATTTTTCTAATATTATTTTACTTAATTGCATTAAACTTTAAGTCATATTATACAACAAACTATGAAAATGGTTGGAGTAGTGGCTATTTAGAGACGCTAAACAGCTTGTATAATTACACTGCATGTAAGTTAAACTATTCTGTATTGTCTTTACATAATACACTGGAGGTAAAATGGTTCAATATTTTAACTCTTAATTTTAATACATGCCTGGCTCCTTTCAGACCACCCACATGTTATTTATCTTGAACATCAAATTTTATTTGAATTAAATATTAGAGAAATTTTGTAAACTGCAACAATTTATCTTAGGTACTTCAAAGTTATATTCAGACTAGACTAGGCTTTCTTGTTAGACCGACAGACTAGGCCAACAATGGTTGAGAACAAAAAGAGAGAACACTAATTTAATGTGTTCAATATGTGTCAGAGGGGGAAAACACATTTAATTAGTTTGTTTGTCAGGGGGGAAAATGTAGTCACATGGTGATAAAACTTTTGTAGTTGTTATTTCATGAAGTGTTTTTGTTTGTTTGTTTGTTTTTTACATTTACAGACCTTACATTTACTACCTTTACAGATTTAAACATATTCTTAATTTAAAGATCTATCTGCCAAGACAGAACTGCTTGTGATTTCAGGCAACTCAATGCTTCATTACAACTTCCTCCTCCATGTAGGCACATCAACCATAGTAGCTTTCACACCAGGTAGCTCAGATATCAGAACTAACCCAACATTTACAGTGCATTTTAAGAATATTCAGATTGTTGTATTGACAATAGTTCATCCCAGCACCTAATGCTTTTTAAAAGATTTAATAGACAATAAATAGTTCAACCACTGGGTGTCAAACTTACATACGGCACCTTTAATAACTGATAAAATTAAAGTCTATTTTGAACTCACTGTATAAGTCACTTTAGAGTTCCTTGTGGCGGTGCAAATGCAACCAAGAAAAAGGCACACAAGGTGAAAAGTAGCTATTGGGTGATTGGTCTGATATCTAGTTCCTATAACTGAGTTATTAAATTTGGCCAATCAGTGGTAGTTCCTATTGTGCTGGGCTAGCCATTTACTCTGAAGTAAAAGTGTTAACGTATTGCTATAACAAAAAAATGTTTCCGGTTTTTGCAGTGCAAACATGCCAAAATGCAGGTACTTCAACCAATAGTTCTGAGAACTATTAACAAAGTTCCTAAGGTGATCATATTAGTGAAACTGCACGGTCCTGTAAATTTGCCATATATAAAGTTATCAGGATCAGATCCATCCTATTGGGGAATTCTACACAACTCTTTGTTCAAGCACTTGTTCTGTCCAGTCTAATATACAGTAATTAAAGGCCAGTCTCCCAATCAGTACTATCAAACCTCTGAAACAGTGCAGAATGCAACAGCAGGATTGGTGCTTATTAAGCCAAATAGTGCTTATGTCACACCTATATCCGTTTTCTGATTGTCAATAGCTGGCTCTGATGTTTCTACACAAGAACAACTTGAAGATGCATCTAATACCCAAACTCACAACTTTGGACAGCCCGCCAGAAGCATTTAAAAAAAAAAAATTATTTAGTGTCACTTCATGGACTTTTACATTGACCTGCTAATAAAATGACATGGCTACATCCACTCAAGCAACTATTCAAACTTTGCTATCTACACTGCATTGAATTAAAGATTTCCAAACAAGTGAATCTGAAACAAGCCTGAATCTGACGAGGAACTATTCTTAAATAAAATATACAAAAATGCAGATTACTTCTATAGCAACCGGCCTGTGAATCCTGAATTGTCTGCATTTAGGTTGCTGTATATTATAGCAGACAAGTGACAGGGAGACAACACAAGGTCAGGGCTTCACTGCTGGGATACTGCTTTAAAAATGAACTTTAATCATTGACTTTTAACATCCTAGTCCTTTTGCAGTAAAAAAAAGAAAAAGATTTGCTCTCAGTGCAGACCTTCTGGATTTGCTTGTTCAACAAGTGAGTGGGCTGTCTGCTAATGTTTGATGTTGATGTGACATGACATTTTGAACATGACTGAACTCTTTCTTAGAGAGACAACAACTTTAATCACAGTGCATTTTCAGATTTAAATCTTTGTAGGCATAAAAGGTCATTTTCAAACATCCATAATAGGGACACACACAAAAAGTCACACACAAAAAGTGTGAACGTATGTTTTATTTAATGAAATCCACAGGCTCAGAAGTGCCCAAAGCTGAAAAACACCCGGCATGAAATTTTGTTATTATTGCCAGTGAAGTATGACTCAAGCCAGAGACGTTTAGTGATGCAAAGTTCAGAAAATGAGGACTTGTGGATTTGCTGATTCACCATGTCAGGGTCTCTTTGGCTCTTTATCTGTGAGTAAAAACTATTTGTTTTACCTTACTTTAACATTTACTTCAATCAGTTAAAAAAAAGTGCTTTGACATTTCATTGCCCTCAAGGCATGTCTGTGATTTTTTTTCCTCTGCCGAACAAATTTAAATAATTTGTCATTTTTGTCATTGATCCAAATGTATTCAAAAATAAACCTCCAGTTTGTTTGTTTTTAAACATGCGTAGGTAGAAATACACAGATGATACATGAATGCCATCCATGGGCAAGACCTTACAACTGATGTCAGCATTTTTTTTTTTCCAAAGGACTGAGCGTTGGCTTATAAGTACATTTTTGCAAGTCTGTTTGCAGCCCAATCACAGCCCACATACTATGTCAAAGTTTGGGTAGGTGGGGGTCACACTAAGCTTCTATGTCACTTATGAAAAGCACATTTTATAAACAGCAAGGTCAACAACCCGCATATAACAAGGCTCCTTATTGAGCGGCCCCAGGATGCAGAGCACGCCTTCTTGTTCAAACAGAAATCTGTGCAAATGTTTACACAGTACTTTTCTTTTAACAGACTTCCAGTTTTGTTTTGAGCGGGTATAAGTGCAATTTAGGAAAACCGCAACATGATTTTGATCACTGATACGCCACAATGTCCTGCATGGTAATAGTAAACAAAAATATAAGCAAATATGAATGTGACCTTTAATTAAGTTCTCCCTTGTTCACTGCCTCCTATTATTGTGCTACTTTACCTTTCATGATTTATTATTAGTTTATTAATCACTAATTTATTGCTATCTTCTTTAATTCATTTCTTCTAGTTAAAATGGCCAAG
>CAIGQW010034093.1:833687-855022 GCA_903798125.1 Danio choprae
ATGTGTGTGTGTGTGTGTGTGTGTGTGTCTGATAAGCTTCATTGCAGCAAGCATCCATTGGGGAATAAGAATTTTAAAAAAGACTTTCAACCTGGACTCAGCATACAAAGGATAGGACTGTGTGTTTAAGTGCCACAGTGCCTCGCTTATTTTGACAAAAGCATCACTGTTGGAGAGCAACACACATTACATGTGTTTCTTATTTAACCCAACCTGGAGAGTTGAAGTGTTGAAGTGCTGCTGACTGAGTGATTACAGAACAATAGATGTCATTATAAATGCTCCGTCTTCTGCATAAACACTTGACCTATGTTGCTCCTTTAAACAGGGATTGTGGTCTGAAGGGTATACAGTATTTATAATCTTGCTTTTCAGTAAATATTTGGCTGAAACCTGATTGACACTGATCACCTTGCACAATTACACATTTTTAGGTACATTTACAGACGTGTCCTTCTCTTTCTTTTTATTAGTTATTGTATTACATTGATTACTTGATCAGTGATCCTTTCCTTATTCTTCATATTTCCACCTCTTGTTTTAAGGTTGGCCCACACTTAGAGAATTATCAATTATTATCAGATTTTTCAAACTGACAACAAAAATAAAGATTTTTTTCATGACCAAGCCAGGCAATCTATTGTTACCAATTACTAAATAGGCAATACAAATCTTTCAACATCACAGGTTGTCGGATCAGAGATCAAGGCCCAAAATGCAATTTGAAATGACGAATAAATATAAAACACACATGAATCACAAAACACAGGAGGCTGTTCATTTTTTATGGTGAAACAGATTCTCATATATGAATACCAAAAATATTACAAAATCTCTCACAGCCAAATGCAACTGTAGATTAAACAGACATCACAGACAATGCCAATTATAGTGTTTGGACAGAAAATTATGGGAAAAGGTTCAGATAAAGTCATGGATATGATATGACCATGGACATTTTACAGCTCAAGCTGGATTTTGATTGGGTGTGTTTTCATTTTATGCAATAGTCTGATAGTGTGAGGTTGTGTTTATCCTCAGGGTTTTCCCATTCCACTGATGTCTGATTGTAAATATTTAACATATTGGAATTTACAATTTGTGATCTGATCAGATGATTTGGAGCACTTTTAATATAACCAGGACTTTATCTAGTGTCAGAAGGAGAGAATTAAACTCAAAATTGGCCTGATTATATAGTACCTTTTTATTCTTAAAGATAACCGGATGTTTTGTTAAAAAGTGCTGGCCAGATAGGACTTAAACTATTTCATTAAAAATCATAAGCTGCTCTCTGTTGTTTCCTTTCAAATTCATATGCAAACTGCATGAGTTTGTTTTGGAAGATCGGAGAACAGAAAAAGCCCATACAAACACCCACCAATAGACTTTAAATGGGGGGGGGTTGTTGCCATTTACACCTGCTATTCAAATAATAGCAGGCGTAAATGGAAATGTGCTGACCATTCTGCATTTTAAAGGGATAGTTCACCCAAAAAATTTAATTCTGTCATTATTTACTTATCCTTACCTTGGGCCAAACCCAATTACTATTTTTACCATTTTTCAATTACTAGTCTTTTCTTTTGGTCAATGGCAAAAAAGCCAAACGAAATCAACTGTGATAAAGGGGTAGACATAATCATATATGGGTGGATGTGTAAACGCAATGACTTCAGTCTGTCCCATGGGTTTTCCTTTAAAAACTCTCTCTATTTTTTTGAATGAACAGACACATTAAAATGCAAGGAAGTCCTGAAGTCATTATATAAACACATACCATAATAGCAGCATCAGTGACCTATAGCCAACACTGATTTTTAACCTTAAAAGGGGTTTGCCTTTTTAAAATATAGCCTCTTTTCCTGATTCCTAAGGCAGAGTTTATGCAATAAAGGACATTAGAAGATTCCTGTTGCCTCACAGTCAAACAAGAATGCAAAATAAATGGGAAAGCATCAGAAATGGTATTCAATTAGATGACTGCAAGATGACCAGTTTTCTATAAAATAATTAATTTTCCATCAATATGATTTCAATAAAACAGACAGTACCTTGTGAGATGTGGTTAAATGTACAGGAATGTGAAACACGCCAACAGCAATGATCTCAGCTTTGGGTAGAGGCTTTAATCAGCTGTTGAACTACTACAAGAATAAAGTCAGGTCTGTTCCTGCGGATAAGGAAATACTGTTCTACGTCTCCCCTTAAACGTTCACACACTTAAGCAAACATACATGCTTGCATAGGAACTGCGTCTGCTCTGAATTCCTTACGGGGGACGTGTGGAGTGTGGTGGACTCATGCAAACACAATTTTAATTTGCGATAAATCTATCCTTTAAAAGGTATGGTGGGTGGTTGTGCAGAATTCCAGGATTTCTGTTTGCATTAGGGCACATCTTAGGAGAAAATATTATGGATAATAATTATAACGCTGCTGCATATGTTGGAGAGAATAAGACGATGTAAATGGAACAAAAATGTGAGGGACTATTAAAACGAACACATTTAAAAAGTAACATATATCGTTTTTCGGGATTTTGGTTGAAGCAAGTCAAGAGATTCATCATTACATGCAATGATGAGTTCTGTAAAGACATCCTTAAACAAACCTACTTAAAAACAGTATTTAAAGTTTTAAATGAAAGTCAGAAGTATTTTAAAAATAATATCAGCATATAGTAAATGATAGTTAAAAAAGTTATTGGGAAATCAATCTTTTCTTTATAGTTGGAGTGAAAACAAACGTGATAAAGCGTACTTAAACAGCCACATGATTTTTAATAACAGATCAAACCAAAGGCCTAAATATTTAAATATATCAACCTTAGTTAATAATAATGACCCATCACCAAAGCTATTGTATCTACAAAGTAGATGTATTATATTATTTTCTGTAAAGTCTTAATTTCGACCTGAAACTGCCACGTCACTGAACAGATAAGACTGAATTTCAAGTTATTGCAAGTGTCTGTAATGGAGCCAGAATAATAATCAAGCCTGTTATAGATGCAATGAACAAGCCAAGCATATGCTTTGCATCTTCAAAGGGATGTAACTATTTCTGTCTATAATATTTAAATGAGTCAATGGCACAACAGTACATCTGTGTGTGACGCACAAAAACAGTGACAATTACCAGAGCAAATGAGGGGCAGCTTTAAGTGAGGTGTGTAAATGGACACTATTGAGAGAGCACTGGCGTCCCTCTCCTCAGCTCAGGGACTTACACGCTGCTCTAGAAACCTATGGCGCACAATGCACTGTTCAGTTCCAGCAGGAAAATAAATATGTTCTGTGCTGTCCAAAAATACCATGTGAAGGCGCTCCCTCTGAAAGAAAGCCTATTTCCCGACAGCAGGGAGCCACTGAGTGCAAAATCTTGGGCCAGATTATGTTCGAGCAGCAAAAACTCCACAAAAGTAATCCAGTCGTTCATCTATGGCAGGTTCAAACTGGCTCTCGAGTTAAATGTGTAGCACTCAGTTTTGATCATTCATTCATTCATTCATTTTCATTTCAGCTTAGTCCGTTTATTAATCTGGGGTCACCACAGCGGAATGAATCGCCAACTTATCCAGCATATGTTTTACGCAGCGGATGCCCTTCCAGCTGCAACCCATCACTGGGAAACATCCACACACACACTCATTCACACACATACACTACGGACAATTTAGCTTACCCAATTCACCTGTGCCGCATGTCTTTGGACTTGTGGGGGATCTCCACACAGAAATGCCAACTGACCCAGCCGAGGCTCGAACCAGCGACCTTCTTGCTGTGAGGCGATCGTGCTACCCACTGCACCACCGTGAGGCCCAGTTTTGATCAATATACAAAATATATCTTGATCAATATTAATATACTACCTACAATAATCATCCACCTACAGTTAAACTGTGAACATGTGTACACCTTTTTGACTGTGTACTTGTCTATTTGTGTCTACATATGTGTGTAAAGTGTGTTTTTTCTTTCACGTATTTATGGTCTTTCTCATATTTATTGTCTTTATGTATTCAATGTCAACATTGTTAATAGTATATTGTTTTGATTTGGAGTATGTCGGTGTATTTTGCACTGTCTGCAGCCAGCACCTAAGCTTTTCACTCGTCATAGCACACGTGCTGCTGCTGATGTGACAATAAAAGTTATTTGATTTGATATACAAAATTATATTCTTGGGCCTCACGGTGGCGCAGTGGATAGCACGTTCGCCTCACAGCAAGAAGGTCGCTGGTTCGAGCCTCGGCTGGGTCAGTTGGCGTTTCTGTGTGGAGTTTGCTTGTTCTCCCCGTGTTGGCGTGGGTTTCCTCCGGGTGCTCCGGTTTCCCCCACAAGTCCAAAGACATGCGGTACAGGTGAATTGGGTAAGCTAAATTGTCCGTAGTGTATGAGTGTGAATGGGTGTGTATGGCTGTTTTCCAGAGATGGGTTGCAGCTGGAAGGGCATCCGCTGCGTAAAACATTTGCTGGATAAGTTGGCGGTTCATTCCGCTGTGGCGACCCCAGATTAATAAAGGGACTAAGCCGAAATGAAAATGAATGAATATTATAGTTGATCAGATATATCCTTCGAAAAAAGTAAGGTGTATTATATACATACTTTAGAATATCAATGATAGTCGAGAGAGCTCAAAGTTGCACACATGCAAATAAAAAACCTTAGCAAACTGATAAAACATATTCATAAGTTTGACAACACATGCGCACACAAATTCTCAAAACACATGAAAATACAGAAACATGCCGCAACTTAAATAAAAAAAACACATGCACATTGAAAAAACTAAGAAAACATCTTCATCAATTTGACATCGAGTACGCACAATATTTCTCACAATACATGCAAATATAGAAACACGCTGCAAATAGCGCAAACCAAACAACAGAAATTTGTTTAGAA
Source organism: Danio choprae (assembly GCA_903798125.1). Classification (NCBI taxonomy): domain Eukaryota; kingdom Metazoa; phylum Chordata; class Actinopteri; order Cypriniformes; family Danionidae; genus Danio; species Danio choprae. The sequence goes on from CAIGQW010034093.1 coordinate 838,599, forward strand.
AAAAGTGACGAACCCTAAACTTCCTGTGTTTAAGTTCTTAATTTTGCAATTCGGTAGATTATTAGGGCCAAATATATATTAACAACATGGATGTGTACAAGTAGGACGTCTAACTAAACAAGGTAATCTCAGGGCGTACTCACACTAGGTACAGTTGCCTTAAAGTTGCCTCAAATATTTTGCGGAACAGATCCACCACTTTTGACGCTCATAAGGTATCATAAAAGTCCTTGTGCTGAACGTATCAGGAGGTTTGCTGAAGATGGCAGCTTATGGTGGCAGCTAATCAAAGAATGATTAAGAAATCCATATAAAACAGTCCATTAAAAGTGACGTCACGTCTTCACTTTCGGGCTCAGGCGCGATTTGCACTCTCACTACAAGCGTACCGCGCCAAAGCCCAACCGAACCATGCTCTGGCACACCTCTTCCAACCGGGCCAGAGTTGGCCAAATGAACCGTGCCTGGGCACGATTTGGAGCACTCACATTTGTCAAACGAACTGTGAAAAACGTGCCCGGGCACGGTTCGGATAGTCTAGTGTGCGTGCACCCTCAGGCAACACAGCTGACTCTAAACAGGAAGTGTCTTATTGCCCATAGTAAACTCGCACCCTGATCTGATGTGGAATACGGCAAACTAATTCATTAATTTTCCTTCAGCTTAGTCCCTTATTTATCAGGAGTCACCACAGCAGAATGAACCGCCAACTATTCCAACATATGTTTTATGCAGCGGATGCCCTTCCAGCCGCAACCCAGTACTGGAAAACAACCATACACTCTTACCTTCCCACACACTCTTATACACTACGGCCAATTTTGTTTACCCAATTCACCTATAACGCATGTCTTTGGACTGTGGGGGAAACCGGAGCACCAGGAGGGAAACCCACGCCAACACGGGGAGAACATGCAAACTCCACACAGAAATGCCAACTGGTCCAGCCGAGACTCAAACTAGCGACCTTCTTGCTCTGAAGCGACACTACTACCTACTGAGCCACCGTGCCCCTGGGCAAACTAATTGTTTTTACAATTTATTTTTTGGCATACAAAATTACTCATTGAGCTTGTTCTGATAACATTTCCACTATATTCACGTGGAACATTTTGACAAAGTCTTTGGTTACTTTTCTGGACTTTGACCATCTCGTGACCATTGCTGTGTATGGAGGGTCAGAGGGCTCTCTGATTTCATCTAAAATATCTTAATTTGTGTTTCGAAGATGAATAAAGGTCACAAAGGAATTGGATCAATATGTGGGTAATTAATAACAGAATTAAAAACTGAATTTTCATTTTCTGCTTTTTTTGTGTTGTTAAAAGAACTATATAAGTAAATGCAAGAAAACTTGAATTGAATTTTGTGCCATGCGAGTCAGTCAGACATGTAACTGCTCCTACAAAGTCCAATAATGTCTTTCTAGGTTGTATTGGCACCACAATAAATGGCAGAAAGCACCAGAAGTGGCAGCTGCCCTGAGGAATGCTGTTTCCTCACACAGGGTTGTGAAGAAGCTTTTGTATCTCCCTTGAGACGCGAGTTTTCTCTTCCTCTATAGAAACAAGATTGTCATTGAGGAGAACGCCTGTTGTCTTTCAAGCGTTTGGCCTTTTTGATGAAAGGAGCCCTTCAGGACAGCGAAATGTCCACAGGTCCCAGAAGGCTGAACTGAGCGTGTTGTCAACGTCAATCACCAAACAACAGCTTGATCGCTTAAAAACTGACAAATAGACTGTGCTTTCCCAGCAAGACTGTATACCTTTATTTCCGAAGTCATTTAATCTATAAGTGAATTTAATATAAAGTTATTCAGAGTAACAGAAAAATCTGATGTTAAAAACTTCACTGTGCATTCATTCATTCATTTTCGGCTTAGTCCCTTTATTAATCTGGGGTCGCCACAGCGGAATGAACCACCAACTTATCCAGCATATGTTTTACGCAGCGGATGCCCTTCCAGCTGCAACCCATCTCTGGGAAACATCCATACACACCCATTCACACTCATACACTACGGACAATTTAGCCTACCCAATTCACCTATACCGCATGTCTTTGGACTAGTGGGGGAAACCGGAGCACCCAGAGGAAACCCACGCCAACACAGGGAGAACATACAAACTCCACACAGAAATTCCAACTAACCCAGCCGAGGCTTGAACCAGCGACCTTCTTGCTGTGAGGCGACCGTGCTACCCACTGCGCCACCGTGCAGCCCTCAAATTGTGCATAGTATTTCTTATAATGTTTTTCTTCTGGACAAAGTCTTAATTATTTTTTGTTTGGCTGTAACAATAATAATAACAACAAAAAAGGCTTATTTTTCTTCAAACGGCTACAGAACAAAGGAACAATCCCACTGCGCCACTGTGAGGCCCTTCACTGTGCAGGTGCTATATATATTTAATTGTCATTTAGATTTTTTATACTTCGGCATATCCTTTAAACCAGGTTTGACCAATTTAATTATTTAAAATAAAATTTAGTTTGATCACGTTTTCTTTTTTTATGCCTAAACGAGGACATGTCATAATAAGTATTGTATGTTATTTATAAATAATTCTGTTATTTTGAATAATAATGAAATAATACTTCCCCCATATTTTGACATGTCTTATTTATTGTGCTTAATATGTATTGTGTGTTGACATTTTATATATATTATGCATATAAAATTACTTTAATTTGATAAAGACACCAAAATGGATTCTACATTAATGCAGTATTTTAGACTCATGATGATATATTAATGTTTGTTGCTGGTAAATTAACCTTTTTTTGCTATAAACTTTACCAGGTTGTTGGTTTTGCACCATGCATTTCATAGATTTTATAGCACTCAAAGGTAGCTTTAAGGCATTGTGTTTCTTTAAAGGTGTTTAAAGTGCCACAAGGTTAAACCGAGCAGTTGAATAAACCAGGGCAAATTTCAAACATACCTTTGCATCCTATTTCATACACACAAACTGCAGAATAAAAGCGCTGAGGACAAAGCTCTCACACAAACTCACTGTGGGAACCTCCCCTTTGAAGATCATTCCAAGCAGTTCAGTTACAGTTTTTAATCACCATCCAAAAGAAACAAAGAGAACGTCCCTCCCATCTAAACCTTAACTAACCTAGGTTTAACCACCGGCTCATGACTGCTTCTCTCTGTAGCGCAATCAACAGGTCAATAATGGAGAGGTGGATGGTCTGGGAGAAGGTGAGATTTATTTATTTAATTTTTTTAGTGTGTAAATCACAAGTTAAATCAAGAATTTCCCTTCAGGAATAAATGAAAATCAAACTGCAGTTTTTCGGACGTTCTCTATTGGGTACTCTGTATTCTTCTGCCTATGTCTTGTGAGACATTGCAAGGTTCTCAAATAGTGGCTCTCTTCAATCAGATACGTTGTCATGTTCCTCTGAGAGGGAAGTTTGAGAGGAACAACAGGGTGGGCCAGACTGCTGAATGAAGCCTTGTGTTTCTGCTTTCCACTGGTGTTAATGTTGCTGCCCCAGAACACTAATTAATATGATGGATGTTTGCAACCAAGAGCATTTGAAAACACCATTTGGTATTTTGGAAAATTGAGAGAATAGGAAACAAACCATGGAGTCAATTAATGATGTGGTATTGGTACACAAAAAAAAAATATGATCAATTAGTCATGACAACACAGGTTTTAAGCTAATTGTAACTTATTAAACTAAGTTAATCATGTTCCAACTTAATTTTATAAGTTACACAAACTGTTTTTTTGTCAGTTTAATATAATATAAGTTCAGATGACTCATAAGGTTAATTTGATTCAGCTTAAAAAATTAAGGCAACCAGTATTTTTTTTACAGTATATAAAATGAGAAGCATTTAGGCATGTTTTAATAAAATGAACTTTGGTTTTATTATAGTAATTAAATTAATAGTAATCTTTTACTATTATTATCTTTAATTTGTACAACTGGTATTATTACAAATGCAAATGTTAAACTATGATTAGCTTAAAACCATCATTAATTTGGGGATAACATGGTTTATTAATATTTTTATTAAAAAAAAAACGTTTTGTAGTAAAACCAGGTTAATGGTTTCGTCTATATTTCTATGAAGTTACTTTTCGTAAAAGTACGATCTGTCTGTCGCATGCTAAAAAATAATAATAATAATATTTAGTTTGTAAATAAAGAGCAGGATACCTACATAAATCTAAGTTATCACACCGAGTTTACTCCACATCTAAAGCAAAATTTTGATAAAACTGTCGTTTTATTTTGAAGGACATCTTCGCATAAGCGATTCCAACTTAATTCGCTTTTAAAAGTAAAAAAAAAAAAAAAACATTTGTAAGGAATCAATATAAATTTACTATACTCAAGTGAAAATTTGACATCATTTTAACATTTCACCTCACTAAAAGGCATCCTTTGTGCCATCCGATGATGATGTATAATGGCTCAAAAAACGACCGACCCGACTGTTGACATAAATATCGTCAGTATTTGCGCATGTTAACCACAAAAGTTTCGGAGCTTCTGTGTATAGCCAAATTACATCATACGTGGAAATTTTATGTGTGCCTTTTCCCCCACCTCTTATTCCCGAGCCCCCCTTCCAGCTCCTGTCCAGTTAAACGTGTTTCCCCTCTGAAGAGTTTCTTTCTGCTTCTCTTTCTCCTGCCAGAAGCGAACTTCCCTGCACACGTGACACTTTTATGACGGGTTTGGATTGAAAGTGCCATCAGAGAAAAATCATCTCTAATCAAGGACTATACGCGCTTCAGAAGGACACTGCATCATACAGGTGATGTACCGTTTGCTTTATGTTGTGGTTGTGCTTGATGTACAGGTGAGCACTGACAGAAACTTTACGAGTCCAAATATTCAAGGTACATTTAAGAAATGTGAGATGAAAGAAACGTATCTACTATCAACCATTCACTTACATTGTGCTGATATTAGCATTTAAACGTCTGACAGTTAGTTTGACATTAAAGTGATCGTTTTAAAATGTGAGCGTTTGGAGCCTGTTGCTGATCTGTTTGCAGCATGCTGTTATGTGATCATCATAATAAATGTAGACAATTACTATATTATTTACCAGTAACCCTTGTGAATTATGACTAGTGGTTTTGAATGAGGACACGTTTCACATTTCCTGCTTTTGTCTTTGCTCGAGGTGCTTAAACTGAAGTTAGTTTTGTTACTGTTTACTTTTCATTTCAGAGAACATGATTCAGGTGTAAATGTTATTTTATGATGCTAATATTTGTTAATATCTGACATTCACTAAGCATGCCTCCTCCTTACCTGCTTTAGACACTCCAGAAATCGACTAACTCATATGTTTGCTATTCTACACTATACACGGGTTGTTGGTTAGACATCAAAAACTGTTGATTTTGTGTGTGCTTTCTTACTGTCTTCCTTTTCAACGTGCTGGAAGATGTGGTGTCATTTTCCTTGTCTGTCCCGACTCCTGTAGGTATAATTTTGGCATAGATACATGGTCCTAATAACATCATGAATGAAAATGCATCCAAATGTACTTCCTTTCGTAAGACTATCTTACTATGCTTCATACCATGCACACTGTACTGTACTGTAAAAAACAACAACAATACAGTACACTTTTTTAAGACATGGTTACTACACTTTTACTATAATAAAATAATGGTTATTTTGTGTTCTGCAAGATAATAGGGAGAGTCCATCCAAAGTTATGTAAAAAAATGGACATATATGTATTGATGTATTGACTTACATATTATTATTTTATTTTCTCTACTATGGAATTCAGTGGATACCAGTTTCCAACATTCTTCAAAGTATCTTCTTTCATGTTTAAAAGAAAGAATCTCATATAGAGTTTGAAACCACTTGAGCGTGAGTAAATAGTGACATGTAAGGACATTTTGCACATTGGGTTTATCTGTATTTAATTTCCTTCATAAACAAGAGTTATCATGCTGGGATTGGTAACGGTAAACCATACTGTTTGGTTATTGACCATTTATTACCCCAGACCGATTTTTCTTTTACGCTAAAAGTATTAGCATATTAAGTAAAGATTGCGCTCAATTAATACAATCTTTATTTCCATAAATATATCAGAACTTTATTTTTGATTAGTAATATCAGTGGCTAAGAACTTATCTTTTTTTTCTTAATTTTTCTTAAATTTTAGATTTTTTGAACCCACACGTTGCAGATATAGTTGTATCTCAGCCAAATAATAATATAATACTAACCAAACATTAATGGAAATCTTATTTATTCAAATAAAATGGACACTTATGACAGATTTTGTGGTCCAGGGTCACATTTGTCATTCACATGGTTGCACATGTAATCCATAAATGACTTATAGCTAGCAATGTCCTTGGTCTAAAGGAATCGTGATATTTAGTGTTGCAGCAGTAGGTGGTTTTGTCATTTATCTAAAAAAAAGTGTAAATGTACTGTACCCCCATTATGTGTAATGTTGTTTTTAATCGCTATCTTGCAGTCCTTTAATTGTGTTTGGCAAGAGCACACGTATCGTTTATGGCTTTACATTTGAGAAGTGATTATTTTCACTCCTTTATCTTTCCACAGCTTTCTGCAACTTGAATGATGTCAATTTAAGCTTATATTTGGAGAAACTGCATTTTAAGAAGGACTTAAAAGGAAATTCTAAGACCAGTACATAAGTCATTAAGCCTGTTTCCCATACAATCAACTGTGGCAACTGACTTGATCTAATCTGCATTTTGCCTTTGCCCATTCCCTAAACACAGTCCAGAGCGCTAACAGAAACATTGCAGACTTTTTCCAAACAGGTTAATTGTTTGTATGCGCTTAATATAAAATGACATAATTGTTCTACTTTAGCTTCAACATAACTCAACTCTAGTAATTTTAGGGACCTCATACAGTATGTTAAAATGATAAAGGTCTGAGATTATGTACGCACTCTTTCACAGATATTTTTACACTGTTTAAAGGTGGGAGCGGACAGACTTGCTATGAAATAGTGTATAAAAAGCTCTAGTCTCACAAGCTATGAATAAGTGGCTTTCTGCTATAGGCGGGTATGTGTGTAGATAAGTTTATGTGAAAGAAGCGTTACTGAATGCTCTGTAGCAAGTCAAATAAATATAGCATCACTCCTAAAAGCGGGCCAGCACTGGCAAATATTATAAATGTTTGTAGAGTAAAGCAAACATTATAAGAACATTTGTCCCTCAAAAACTCTGTGAAGAGGAATAGCAATCTTTTCTCTATCCGTGCATGACATATTTTCAGTAATTGACTGCAAGTTAATTCTTAAGCCGCCTGGTACAGATATGACCAGCTTATACTGGCATGAGAACTGTATCATTCCTGTGGCAACTTTGGGGATTGAAAATTACATGTTGGGGTTTCTCTCTCAAAAAACGCTTATTTTACCAAAGCTTTGTTATGAGCTTGGAAATCCACATTCGGTTCATTTAGTACAGTGTATGCTGTTAGTATAAAATGTTATAAGCACGGCACACAGCAAATATTCCTTTTATGTACTTTATAAGTACATTATATCTAAATATCTTAATGATTTCTGAAGGATCACGTAAAACTAAAGACTGGAGTAAAGGCTGGTGAATATTCAGCTGCTATAAATAATCACTTCAATTATTTTTAAGTGAATAGATTACGCAAATATCTTTCAATTTAACTAAAACAGAAAATGGATTTGCAGTAATATCTGAAACATTACTATTTTAACTGTATTTTGGTTCAGACAATTGCCTCTTGGTGAGCATAAAAGAGGTATTTAACATTTTTTAAATGTATTTGTGACCCTGGTGCACAAAATCATTCTTGTGTTTGTGGGAATAAGCAAAAATACACTGTATGAGTCAAAATAAAAATACTTTTTTTTCTTGTAAAGAGTCAAAAATCTTATACTCAATCAATTTAAAGTCCCCAGTTCTAATAGAATGAAATTAAAACATTGACTTGTACATCAAGCTGCCTTGGAGTTGAATAAGGTCCGTGTAAAATGATTTTTCTTTGTCTGTGTATGTATATTAGTTTTAGTCCCTTTGTGAGGAGTATGTAACATGCTATTATGCAAGAAAACTTTGCAGATAGAAGTCTGACAATAACGTTTGTATGGTAATGTATATTAAGTACAGATCAACTTTTATGAATTTAATGTCATTTTCTAAGTATTTAGATTATTTTTGAAGCCTCATAATCCATGATGATGCATACATTTCCAAAAAAACAAAAATACCCCCTTATGAGCAGTTTTAGGGTCCAGGGTCACATTTATTCGAAGCCTTTGACAGCCAATGTATTAGCAAAAACATGTCAGTGATCAAATTCTCTCAAACTGCAGGTGAAGATGCTGTCCTTGCTTTTGCTGAACATGTGTTTCTGGGTTTTCTCAGCCAGGGCGTCTTTCGATTACATTCACACTGGTGCGTATTCATTGTCTAAAAGATGTAATGAAATAGTTTGTTTTAATGAACACCTTATTCACTCAACTGTCTATTTTACTATATGTGTTCCATGTCCTTGCATTTTCCATTGCTGTATTTGTCATCACAGAGCCTGAAAGCCCACTGAGAGTCAGTATACCCAATGAGCTTCCCCTCCGCCCTCTGATGGGTGACACATTAGTTCTGCCCTGCTACTTCCAGGACAACACAGTCAATGATCCTGGTGCCCCTACCATCGCCCCCTTGTCCCACCGGATCAAGTGGAGTCTGGTCACTAAAGAGAAGACGACAAACATTTTAGTGGCCTCTGAAGGGATAGTAAGCATCGAGAAGAGGTATATGGATCGGATCACACTGGTGGGATATCCCATTACCCCCACAGACGCCTCCATTAAGATCACTGAGCTCCATGCCAATGACTCTGGAGTTTACCGCTGTGAGGTCATGCAGGGGATTGAGGACAGTCATGATATTGTTGACGTCCAAGTACAAGGTACTGTTTGTGAGAAGATCCTTAAAAATATGCTACTTTATGGTTATGTGTGTGTGCTTTTTTATCAGAGAAGTGAAATTGGTGTACATATTTTTTTCTAGGTATGGTTTTCCACTATCGTGCAATCACCACACGATATACCCTTAATTTTGAGAAGGCCAAGGCAGCGTGCATTCAAAACAGTGCAGTGATTGCTACTCCAGAGCAGCTCCAAGCGGCTTATGATGAGGGGTTTCATCAGTGTGATGCTGGCTGGCTTGCAGATCAGACTGTGAGGTCAGTGAAGAAAATGTCCTGATAAATTTATAATGTGTGCATTAACCATGGCATTAACCAATTTTAGCAAATTATATAAATGTATAATTAAGGGATATAATCTTCTGTCTAGCACACCTAGACAGAACATACTGAAAACCAAATGATCCAAGTTGGAAACTTAACAAGCCTTAATTCTTGGGTATAGTCAGTACAAATTCATTCACAGAAAACCACCCCTGAACGCATTTTTATGTTTAAAAGACATCTAATAGACATCTAATATATGCATAAACATTGTGGCTAAAGCAAGGCTAAGGTCTGTCAGTGAAACTCTAATAGATGTCTACCAATAGCCCAAATTTAGACCAGTCTTCAAATAGACAGGAATGAATGACTACACTTGTGAAGTCTGTCTAATCTATTTGATTCGTTAGGCATCTATTAGATTTTCACGGACAGTCCAAATATAGCCTTGTTTTAGCCAAGATGTCAATGTTTAAACGTCTATTAGATGTATTTTTAAAACACAATTGCTTGGTGGGTCAGGATAGTATACATAACACTAAAATAATACTAGAAATAACACTAGTTGTAACACAAAACATAAGCAACATACTAATAATATAATAATATTTATATTTATAATATTTTAAAATTATTACATTCTTCTGTGAATGCCATTTTTTGCCTTTTGCATTAATAATATTACACATAAAGCAAATTTAAACCATTTTTTGTTCATATTTAGTAATTAAACTTGGGGTTAACAAATGAACAGAATTGTCCTGTTTATAATAATATCATCTGTTTTGCAATAAAGGTACCCTATTCATGATCCTCGTGAGGCTTGCTATGGAGACAAGTATGAATTTCCAGGAGTGAGGACATACGGAGTGAGAGACGTGAATGAGACGTATGACGTGTACTGCTTTGCTGAGAGAATGACAGGTACGTGCTTGAAATGGCAGAAAACTGAATGCCTTTTCTGTTTGAAAAAACACTGAAAAGCCTAAAAAAAAGTACCATTTCGTCTTGCAGGAAAAGTGTTTTACACAACTTCCCCAAACAAATTTACCTTTGAGGAGGCAGAAGCTGAGTGTGCCAAGCTGGGTGCCAAGTTGGCCACCACAGGACAGCTGTACCTGGCATGGAAGGGTGGTATGGATGTTTGCAACGCAGGTTGGCTGGCAGACCGTAGCGTCCGCTACCCCATCAACATCGCCCGACCGCAGTGTGGAGGAGGCCTGCTGGGAGTGCGCACTGTCTATCTGTTTCCCAATCAGACCGGTTACCCCCGTCCAGATTCTCACTACGATGCGTTCTGCTACTCTGGTACAAAAAAAAAATCTGTTTTACAACTCTTTCGTTATCACTTACGATTGTCTGCCTACATATGCATCTCTTAGCTGTTTTATTCATTACACTAGAACTGCCAGCAGGTAAAATGTACCCATGCGCATGACTACTGTTTTGATAACCAAAAATATTTTATGCCACAAAGTAATGTCTAAAGTCATAAAATTATTAGTTGCTGAGCGGAGTCAGGATCGATCACTCCGAACAATCAACAGACCATCACTCATGGCATTTAGTGCCACTAATCAATCAATCTATCTATCTTTATTTATCCATTGTATCTAAAACTTATTACAGCTGCCTCACTGGGTGAAATGTGCTGCCTAACAACATGGTATGCCAAAACATAAGCGGCACAAAAATTACACCACATAAATAAAGGAATTACAAAATCAGAATCTGCTAGGAAAATATCCTATATTTATTCTTGTTTTATCTAAACAATGTTTAGCAACATGAAGTTGTAAATAACAAAGCATTACTAAAGGTCAATGAAAGACTTATTTAAAAAAATCTACAAAGGAGAGATATATTAATTGAAAACCTATTATGTACAAAAAAAACTGCCATGGGTAAATTTTAAATGGCTAATCTGGTGTTAATCCACAATAATATGTGAAAACAGCCATTTGTGTTGTTATTGAGGTTGGAACTTACAAGTATCTATTGTTTATATATTCTTTAATTCAGAAACAGGTGATGAAGGTTCAGGCTTTCCCACAAATGATCTGGAGTTGATCACAGATGAAGACATTGATGTCTTGCATGTGGACACAATCACAGAAAGCCCCACAGTCATTTCAAAGCCCACCTCAACAGAAAGTGAGGTACAGGGAGAGGTTGTAACTTATAAGCCTTCAGTGACCACCAGTGTCGAGTACCCATACACTGCACTGGATATTTCCCAGTTTCTCCCTTCGCCACCACCCAGCTCTGTGAAAGAGGACCCTGACTTTGGATCTGATTCATCCCACTTCAATAAAACCGAAGATGTCATGTCTGCCACAGGTATTTGTTAATATACGTAAAAGAACAATGTGTTTAATACCTGTGAAAATACCAACAGTGTTGGGTCATATTTAATATATGGGTCTTAATTTTATGTATATATCATCCATTAACGAAAAATCGGTTCTTGTATTGACCTTACTCTTCAGGTATAAGTGGGTGAAACCATTGGAATATTTTTGGCTCAAGACTTCCGGTCTCATTCACTTCCATTCATTTTTAGACGTTAAAAACAGCTCATGATGTTGCAAACTGATATTTTCTTATTATATTATTCAACTTTTTTATGTACAGTCATCTACACTCGTTTGTAGAGTAAGTAGTTTGGCTGTTTTCTGTCGTTTATTATTCCTAGTCATTTCTCCCATAGGCGACTGAATCTGAAGTTCTAAAACAATTGCAAAAACGAGCACACTTCCAGAATACATCGCAGAATAAGGTCAATAGTTCTTGATCTTGCATACTCAAATTTATCATAACAACACCTGAGGACCAATGAAGTTTCTGCTCCTTTGGCTGAATCATTATTGACCAAAATTGGGTTTGTGCACAATCCTATTGAAATCCATCCAATCTGGCAACACACCACTGCAAGTTCATTACTAAATTCTCATTTAGAGAAATGTTCTAATTGTTCCATTACATGTTTCATATATACCACATCCAAATCTGTTGACAATGAATTGCTGCTGTTTTCCTGCACAGGAGTGGTCTTCCATTACCGTGGTGGAAACTGCAGCCGTTACTCCTTTGGCTTTGTGGAGGCTCAGCTCGCGTGTAAGAGCATCGGTGCAGTCATTGCCAGTGCTCAGCAGCTGCAGGCAGCCTATGAAGCTGGCTATCATCAATGTGATGCCGGCTGGCTCTCGGATCAGACGGTCAGGTACGATCCATTGCAGAATTCTAGCTTCACATTTTGTTGAACTGTTTCATAAACAGTTATTAGCCCTCCTGTGATTTATTTTTTTCCAAATATTTCCCAAATGATGTTTAACAGAGCAAGGAATTTTTCACAGTATTTCCTATAATATTTTTTCTTTATTATGTTTGGAAATGTGTCTTCTTTCCGTTAAACAGAAATTGGGAAAAAATATATACATAAAGTGAGGCTAATAATTTAGGAGGGCTAATAATTCTGACTTCAACTGTACATTGAAATGGTTTGTTTTTTTTACTTCTTCAAATTTTGTATTGTTTTAATGCATCTGAACTTCAGAGTTTTGAAGTATGAAGGAAAGAATTAGTGGCAGGGCTGATGACAAAAACTTCTAGTGGTCTGAAATGTATACTGTATAATATTACACTGTATACATTTATACAATGTAAATAATGGTTGTGCAGGTATCCCATCGTTTCTCCACGTCATCAATGCTCTGGTGATATGGAGCATGTTCCTGGTGTGAGGTCCTATGGACTGCGCCCTGCCGATGAACGCTATGATGTTTACTGCTATGTGGACAAGCTAAGGGGTAGGAGACATCACATAAATATTTAAAAGCAGCTATGTGGACATAGGGTGGGCAGTTAAATCAATCTTCATTTGGGAGGAAAAACAAAACAGAAAGTAATTCATAAAGTTTTTTCCCCCATAAACATTTCACTGGAATCCATCATGGAATAACAGAATCACACTGAATCACTCAATTTTAAACAAATGTTCCATTTTCAGGGCAAGTTTTCCATGCAAGTACTTTCGAGGGATTCACTTACGATGAGGCAGTGGCTCACTGCCAGGGCCAAAATGCTTCTCTGGCCTCCACAGCACACCTGTATGCAGCTTGGAAGCAAGGCTTTGATAAGTGTCAAGCTGGTTGGCTTCTTGACCGCAGTGTGCGATACTCCATCAATATCCCCCGGCGGCAGTGTGGTGGAGGGAAGACCGGAGTTCACACAGTTTACATGTTTCGCAACCAGACGGGCTCTCCTGACCTGCACTCCAAATTTGATGCATATTGCTTAAAGGGTAAATATAAATGTTGTGGTTAAGAAGTGTTAAAGTAAAATGATTATGTTTGGTTAGTGTTTATACAAAATGTGATGGCAACATTTTAGCTTGTCACAATTCATGCCATTAACTACTGGCTTATTACCTGCTTATTATTAATTTATTAACTGTTCATTAGTAGTTATAAAGTATTATCTTATTCTACATACCTAATCCTAACCAAAACCTAAACTTCTACCTTACTAACTATTAATAAGCAGCTAATTAGTATTTTATTAAGCAAGTAGTGGTAGTTAAGGATTTGTTAATACAGTGAATTGTGACTTAAAGTGTTACCAATATGATTCATAACAATAATTATTTGTCATTTTATATATAGAGGATCTGGGTCTTTCTCTGAATGTAAGTGAAACGCAACAGACAGTGACGGAGGAAAAGATAGTGAGCATTTCATCCCATCCTGCTCTTCACAGACCTGGTAATATGTCTCAGGATACATACATGAGTCAGTGCCAGATAAATCAATATTCTTGAGGAAAGCATAAATCATACATCTGAATTATACTTATTAAAAGTAGCCTGATGTTTAAATGTAATTGTAAATAAGATATATTTAAATATAATTGTATATTTAATATATACTAGTACTTCAGGTTAACTTTTACAACCAGAATTAACTTTTTAAAAGTGAAATAATCTGATCAAACAAAAGTTTCAAAATCAATTGCCATTGAAAGGATTATTCACCCATGAAAGAAAATTCTGTGACCAATTATTCACCGTCATGCTGCTCATTACCCAATATGGATATCTTCTGTGAAATATGATATATAATACAGTATTTTCAAGAATACTAAAATGGATAATAATAATAATAATCTTAAATATATATATATTTTTTATGTTGCACGGTGGAAAGAAAGTCATACGTGCTTTGAACGACATAAGAGTAAATAGTAAAAGTTTTTGGGTGATAAATACTGTAACATTTTATAATACGTGTTAACTAATATGCATTAAACATAATGTTTATCTAATGCATAGATAATCATGAGTTGATGTATGAGTCAGGATGAATTAAACCATTCAGTTACAGATAAGGTCATGAATAGATTGCTATTAATGAAACACCACCAACCTTTAAACAGTTATTTAAGCAGTGTTAAAAAAAACTACTATTTCCCAATGCTACCTATTTTGTGTCTCTGTTGTTAGTAGATTGTGCATTGCATTAGACATTGTGCAAATGGGCTGTTGTGCTGGGTTCTTTAATTCATGTTTTGACAATAGCTACCAAAAACTACAAAGGCACATTTACACTTTTATGGGATTGTGCTCTCATTTGGCCTGAAATCTTTAAAATAACAGGCTCAGTTATTGCAGCTTATAGGTAATGAAGACCAATAGGAGCTGATGGACATACCTCTTAGGTTTTTGTCAACCAAAATCTGGCAACAAGAATGAGTAAAACTTCGTACCTCCCAATTCAGTTGTGAGGGATGCTGGATAATTTAGATTAAGAGGAAGGTAACCACGGTGAACCCATGACAGTCATATATTAACTACAGGCTATGATGGCAATATAAGCATGGATTAATGTATATTAGTGCAGAGGTATTGTAAAGTGTCAACAGCTATCTTTTTTTAAGTCATCTTATAAAAATGAATTGCATTTGAATTATTTTTAGTTAATAAATAAATAAGACAAAAATCCTCATGTCACTGACTCATGTTCCATTTTATCAGCATATTATGCATGAGTTTACATTTTGTTGATGTGTAATTCCTTAGATTCTGTGAATTTCTGTTTCCTCTGAAGGTACTCCTAGCATTGCTCCCACTCCTACGGAACCCTCTGGAACTGATGAATCTGGGGCCAGCAGTTCTGGCGATCTGTTGAGCAGTGGCAGTGGGGATCAGCCAAGTGGGTCATCTGTTTCAAGTGGTGACTCCTCTGGGACAAGTAGCGCTGATGATCTTTTGACTAGTGGGAGCGGGGATCAGAGTGGAAGTGGCTCATCTGTTACAAGTGGAGACTATTCTGGAGCCAGTGGCACAGACAGTCTGTTCAGTAGTGGGAGTGGTGATCAGCTAAGTGGGTCATTTAGTTCCAGTAGAGACTTCTCTGGGGCCAGTGGGACCAATGATTTGTTGGGCAGTGGGAGTGGGGAACAGCCAAGTGGGTCATCTGTGTCAAGCAGGGACTTCTCTGGGGCAAGTGGAAGTGGGGATATGTCAAGTGGTTCTGGAAGCTCTTCAGGATCTGGCAGTGGTTTAGATATCCTAGTGACTTTTTCAGCAATTGACACAGTTTTATCAGGAGTTGGATCCGCTTCAGAGCAATTGGAAGAGGCTGGGGAGGGAAGTACTGAGATTTTAACTTTCGGTTTAGATCAAACCTCTGGATATGGATCAGAATCAGGACTGGGCAGTGGATCAGGGTACAGCTCTGAAGAAAGTGGATCTACCTCAGAATTCTCCAGCAGCTCAGGAGAGAGTGGTGAAAGTGGAAACCTTTTTGGCATCTCCTCAGGATCAGGTTCCAGTGAGGAGTCCTCAGGTGTCATTGGTTTTGCATCAGGTATTTTCCCCTCTGGTGGATTCAGTGACATTTCATACATTGATGGCAGTGGCATCATCATGGTGGATAGGCCGTGGATGAAGGTATCTTCATTTTTAACAGAACAAGAGCTGGGTAGTGGTCAAGTCGATTTCAGTGGATCAGGACTTTTTTCAGGGTCTGGGATGAGTGGTGACATCTCTGGTCTAAGTGGTGAAATCTCTGGAATAAGTGGTGATAGTTCAGGAATAAGTAGTAATATTTCAGGAATGAGTGGTGATATCTCAGGAATGAGTGGTGATATCTCTGGGATGAGTGGTGATATCTCTGGGATGAGTGGTGATATCTCTG
>CAIGQW010034093.1:855032-872033 GCA_903798125.1 Danio choprae
CTCTGGGATGAGTGGTGATATCTCTGGGATGAGTGGTGATATCTCTGAAAGTAGCAGTGACCACAGTGGCTCAGGGAGTGGTTTAGCATTTTCTGGTGTGGCATTTTTGGGGTCGGGCTTCACTGATCTCACAGAACAATCTCGTGAACAGGAAGCTTCTGGACTTGTGTTCTTTGGGTCTGGTGAGGGAAGTGGATTTAGATCTGGCGGCTATGCCATTGAATCAGGAGAAAGATCAGGGGACTCGGCTAGTGGTGACATCATCTTCTTCAGCAATAAAGGCATGGTGGAAATGTCCAACAAGCCACTTCAAGGAATGGAATTAGGAAGAGGGGAAGTGGAGTATAGTGGCACAGTCAGACTGTCCTCAGGGAGTGGAGATGACCAAAGTGTCTTTATTAGTGGACTTGAATGGATCCCAGTCACTGCTAACATGCCATCTGTAAAATCCACTGATGCTCCCTCAGCTGTATTATTTGCTCAAGGTCCATCAGACCTGTACAGTGATACTGCAGGACATCCAGGTCCTTATTTAGAACCAGAAAAGATCATCAGCGATCTTGATGCTGTTACTTTGGCAGCTTTGTCTTCTACTACAGACACTGCCTCTTTACAGAGGCCTTCTGTCATGGAACGACCTGTTGTCAATGGTGAGTTTTTTATTGCATATTATATAATAGAGATGTATGGCATCTTTACTATATCAATTTTATGTCTTATTCTCTTTTTACCTGAACAACCACAATAGATAATTTTAACCCATGTGAACCAAACCCTTGTGGAGCTGGTGTGTGTTCTGTGAAGGATGGGGTGGGCCTTTGTCAATGCCCACCTGGACTGCATGGAGAAGAGTGCCAGTTTGGTGAGTTGGACTGAATTAAAACAATTATATTAATTGAATTTGTAAAGTCACATCAATTATGCAATTTTTTTATAAGTTTTTTAAATGAATTGCTTTTTAGTCTGATATTTGTGGTATTTTGAATCAAATGATTATCTCTAAATGTCTCTTCGTTTGCATTTCATTTGTGAATAACATTCCTTCTGTTCAGTTTGCTCATGCCTGTGTCCTCACAGCTGATTTTACAGGTTATGTGGCATGTGTGTGGTTAAGTAATTTTACACTTTCTCAGCTCTTGTGTCCAGATGTCTTTTCAGTGACTGTTCACCTGTGTTGTTTTTGTTCAGCTGTGCCTTTGCTGCAGTCTGGTTTAATCAGCACGCCTGCTAACATCTGGTACATGCTCATACTTCTTGTCCATCTTCACATGAATCTGAACTCTAAAATTATGCTTCTGTTTCTGGTACTGTAAGAGTACTGATCTGCACCTCATCAGAGGCATTCAAACTGATGCCAGATCAGCACTTCTACAGTAACCACAATTGACTCTAATCTCTCCTTCAATGTACCACAATTTCCTGAGCGTGACTCCCCTCAGCCTTTTAAAATATTGATGGTATAATTACTCAAGAGATTGGCTTACGCTGTAGAAGCAGCTCCAAGAGTTCTGATTCAATGATGCTCTCTCCTAAGCTTCACCTTCCTCGGGGCATCTTCATAGTAGGCAGCTTTAATCGCTAAACCTTTATTTGCAGAGGTTGATGTTTGCCATTCAAACCCTTGCGCCAATGGAGCCACCTGTGTGGAGGTAGAGGACACTTTCAAATGCTTATGTCTGCCCAGCTACGAAGGAGACCGATGTGAGATTGGTATGAGGCTGCTTCCGCTAATTCTACTAACAGTCTTTCAAAAACAACCTCTAGATGTCACTGTGGTGGATTCAGTGAAACTGTAAGGGTATATTTGTGTGAGTGGTGGGGAACTTTGATGGTTTTTGGAGGTATTTGTGGGGTCATTCCAGTTGCAGTTGTACAGATACCATTTAATGTAGCTTGCTACATTAAATGTTACTGTGCTTGCGTCTTCTGGAATGACTACCGCAGATGACATCTGACGTGACGTATGAGCTAGTGATGACTTATGATGACGTGTGAGGGTATAGTAGTGGTGTCCCATTTGTTAGGGGAATATTTTCGCCCCTTCCCACTCTGTTTCAAGGATCTGTCATTTTTTATGTTTGCATGGAAGTGTTTGGTCCAGTAAGTATTATGTTCACCCAATTTTCACATTCAAAACACAAATTAACATTTAATAAATAAAACCAATTTCTAAAAAGGCCATTTCACCAAAAGTTTGAGGCTTCAAAATAATACAAAATTTTTTTTGAGTTTCCATTCCATATAGAATGTGCTCACAGATCTGTATCTAATAGAGCACTGGATAGTATTATTTAAAAATGTCAACATCTGTGAAGTTAATAATTCAACATTTATATTTGCATCTACAGATGTCAGACTTGCACCTACAGACAAGTGCTGATTCAGCTTGTTGAATGTGCAAAAACAAGCTCTGAGAGATGCCAGCAGGCATCGACAGGGCAGCACACTGATCCAGCAAAGTGTCTGGCTGTCTTTCTGTGTCTGTCAGTGCAGTGTGAATTGAGTCTTCATGAATGTGTTTTTAAAGTTTTGGTGGAATTGACATTAAATTGAGCAACAGAAGTCAGGTTTCATTATAAATATCTTAATTTGTGTTGCGAGCATGAGTGAAATTCTCTTGGGGTTACAAGACTGAATAACAGATTTTCCATTTCTGGGTAAACTAACTGTTGTATGCCGTGTGATGTTGCTCCAGATGCGCACAGCTGTGAGAAGGGCTGGACTAAGTTTCAGGGCAACTGTTATTTACATTTCTCGGAGAGAGAGACCTGGTTGGATGCTGAGCAGCAGTGTCGAGACTTAAACGCTCACCTGGTGAGCATTAACACTCCAGAGGAGCAAGCCTTCATCAACTGTGAGTGCATCTGTGTATACGCTCCTATCCGCGTTACGTCTCTGAATAAGTAATAACTCACCTCTTTTAACAGCAAATGCACAAGACTATCAGTGGATTGGACTAAATGATAAAACAGTGGAAAATGACTTCCGCTGGTCAGATGGAACCCAGCTGGTAAGTCTGACTCTTAAAATACTGAAAATTTTCCTAAGTCCTGTTTGGTATTCATTTAGTTATTTTGGTAACCAATTAAGAGGATTCTGGGAACGTTTATTTTTTTATTTTTTTTATGTTTTTTTAGTAGCCAAATCTAACCTTTTAGTTCAATGTTCCAGAAAGTTGCATGAAGTTGGGTTTTTTTGTAGCAAATTAGAGGGAACATAAATGAGAACATTCTGGGAACGTACATCTAACTAATATTCATAGCACAGTGAAATTTTCACATGCCAATGAATACATGAAGAGTTCAGATGTAAAAACCTCTAAGTGCATTCTGAAATTTCCAAAACAATTAGCATTTTTCTCAGCCTCCTATGCTTATGCTCAGCTATTTCATGTTAAAGGCAATGAAAATAACCTATGGTTATGCGGAATGCAAAAATAAGGACTGTAAAGACAGATTGTGGCAGATAATTGCACAACAACTTCACTCCATTATCAAATTGAGCCACTGACCTCTTGAAATCAGCTTTGAATCTCTTCGGACAGCTCTATTTGTTAAGAGCTGGAAATCTCCTTTCTCTCTGTGCAATCTAATAAGGATCGGATGGTACCAATCGTCCAAATTCATCTTTCATTTTTTTAAGAAAGTACAACAAAATCATCCTCAATGCTTGAAGCCTTTTTTTCTAAACTCATTAGTTAATATGCATCAGACATAGTGTGCAAGGTTTCTGCGCATGAAGAATTTTTAGGACGAATACGAAGAATGTATACAAAAGTTTTGGATCTGGTGTCCAAATACCTTTAGAAGGAATGTTCTATTTACTTATTACACAGCTCTCTGGAATATGTGATTCTGAGTGGTCAACCAAGACACTCTAAGGCACTCCAAGGCCAATCCTGTTCCTGGAGATCTACCTTCCTGCAGAGTTCAGCTGCAACATTGATCAAGCGCACGTCTTTAATTACCAAGTGCTCCTTCTGATCCTACTTAGTTGGTTTAGTTGTTTGTGATCAGGGTTGGAGCTGAACTCTGCAGGAAGGTAGATCTCCAGGAACAGGATTAGGCAGCCCTATTCTATGGCATAATATTTTATGATAATAACATAGACTCACTTATCTGTCACACTGCTGTTTTTGACATTTAAGCGCCATCTTACAACTGAATAATAGTAAAAATAAGAATGTTAGTGTAGGCTGCATCCAGCCATTTGCTAAGAATAAAATGTATATCTAGTCAGTTGTTGAAAAAAATGTATATCTAGTCAGTTGTTATTGTAGAATAAAGCTTTTCACTCTGTCAGGCTTAATTCTGTGAAAACAACTGGCTGGTTGTACATTATCCCTTACAGTATGTTGTGGGAACCAAAATTAGCTGGGTAAATTGTATTTCTAATGATACAGCACTTTGATTGCAATATAATGATCGCTTTTTCTCTTTATCTGCTTAGCAATATGAGAACTGGAGACCCAACCAGCCTGACAATTATTTCAACTCTGAAGAAGACTGTGTTGTAATGATCTGGCATGAAAGTGGCCAGTGGAACGATGTGCCCTGCAACTACCACCTGCCTTTCACATGCAAATCGGGTCCAGGTAGGCACACCACCAAACACAAGAGAACATGTGAATTCAGGAAGTGATTCGGTTTGAATTTGACGTCCTCTTTTCCAGTGACATGTGAACAACCTCCTAAAGTGGAGAATGCCAGGATGTTTGGAAACAAGAAAGAGCGCTACCAGGTCAATTCTATTATCAGATACCAGTGCAGTGAAAACTTCACACAGCGCCACCCACCTGTGATCCGCTGCATGGCAGATGGACAATGGGAGAAACCAAAAGTGCAATGCATACCCAGTAAGATGCCCGTGTATTATTACTTAAATCATGTTTAATTTGGTGTATGTGTGTGTGTACTTGTTTATGTGGTTGATGGTATATGATATATCACATATTTTAACAATCTCCTTTGCACATGTACTTGTATTTCAACTTTTTTCTACAAAAAGTACTGACAGTTTTTCTTTTGTTTCTTTTTACAGAGGTCAAATTTGGACTTCAAAACAAATCTGTTCATCATTCTCATAAAGCTAGAACAACATTGGAGAAACATCTCTAATGAGATGCGAGGAGCTAGAGATTCGTTTTTAACATAAAAAGATTTATATTTATTTTTCAAGACACTGAACGAGAAGCCTACACATCTGATTATAAAGTGTTTTTTCAAGATAAGTTTTGTATATTGCAGATGCCATTAAGATAGATTAATCCATCTCGTCCCAGATGAAAAACATCAGACACCAAAAGGAACAAAGACCGACATCATCTTTAAAGATATCTGTGAATATTTGCAGAATGTTTTCCTTTTGGCCCAGTTAGTGTTTCATTTTAAAAGTCCCATTTTTCCCTCTTTGAAGAATACAAAAGTTTATCTGCTAGTAAGCCAAATTTTAGGTACATGCACAACGTAAATGTGAAGTATTATTTTCATCTGTAGTTCATGAAGAGAAGTTATGAACCTAGAAAAAAAAAAAAATCATAGCCATAAATCGTATTTATTTTGAATACCTAACCAGAAGGATTAAGAAAACAAGTTGCACAAGGATGTCATTAATTTGTTATGCCTGATTTCGGACAAAATAATGTGAAATGGGATCTATTTATTGATTTCTCACAAGATAACACATAGCACATTAATATTTGACCGGATGTGTCCATCTTTTCCCTCACAGAAGCCATATGTACTTAAAATCAGATAGAGGTGGTCAAATCCAGTCAAATTATGAATGTAAGCCTAACCGTGAAAATGTACTTGATTGTTAGATGCTATTTGTTGCATTACACTGTGCAGGGCATAGTACTACATGGGGCAAAAATGACCCTGGATCAGCTAACAGCTTTTATTTTCTAATAATAGGTCAGATAGAACTGTTAATGACAAGTGCCTTGTGAATATGTTGCTTGTTTCTGTTATGAGACGAGAGGCTGTGCCTCTTCCATCTCAGCTCTTTTATACAGCATAGCTTTATTTTCATCCGATACAGCTGAAACGACGAATGCAGCACGAACTGCAGAAAATGCACAAACATTTCTTGAAACGCGTTGTTCCCCTATAGCCTACATTTCGAGTTGATCACTTTGTAATATAGAAGACCAATCAATTGTTTATGACACGAATGAGCGTCACAATTTAGCTGTAAAAACATGGAAAATCAGTCTGTCAGAACATTTTTATCAACCTCTACGATGAATTTAAAGTGTTTCAGAAACTATTACAGCGAATGCAACGACTTTCCATTAGAACATTTCATCAACATCATATTTAAATCTGGTTTGTGTTTTGCCAGCAGTTCTTCAGGAATGAAGGGCAATTACGACTCAAGAGAGGTTATTCATAGTGTACAGGTAATGGAAAGAAAACGGTTTTTACCTCAGCCAGCGCAGACTCAGAAATGTATATTAAAACAGATGATAATGTTTGTTAATTGGGTGGAGTGGAAGGAATGAATTTCCCAGTTGCTGAATGGACCCTTTCAGGAAACTGTTGATGCGCTACCTGTTTCTCCCACGTCGCCTAGAGAGCCAGCCTTGTTGTAAGAGCCTGACATGCGCAAAGCATGCTGCCATCTGCTGGTGGCTTTAAAGAATTACAGATACTCTGGTGTTTTGTGACACGTCAGAATAAAAAAAATAATGATAAAATAAATATTTACAAATCACTTATTTTTGACCTGCAGAGTCTTGTCTTACAAATGATTTTTGTTAAAAATATAACCGTTGCAAAGTCGTTAGATATTGAACATGTACTGCCATAACAGGACCTAATATTTGAACAGAACTAATAAAACTTATCTTTTAAAAAAGTTAATTACTGCAGGGGCATAATAATCTTAAATTTAATTTAATATAAAAATCAAAAATACATTTAATATAAAATATATAAAAGTCATAGATTACTTAGTGATATACTTTGGCTGGTAATGCACCATATGACTATCCAAAGCTATGAATGAATTTCTCTTCATTTATCATTTATTGAAGTCGTTCCAATTCATTCAGATTTATTTATGAACTTATAATATACTGAATCATGTATATACTGAATCTCGTCTTCAGGTTGAGACGCGTGCAATAAGAAGCACATAGATAAGATTTGACACGTTTATTAATACAGTTAATGACAAATGTTTTACAAAAGACAAAAATGCTTGATATTTGGACAACTGTACATTTCTATTTTTAATTTGGTTGTTCACATTGACCAAAGTTATAAAATGCATTATAAAAGTGTATAGCAGTGGCAGTGCAAACAGGTCAACTGATTGGAGCAGCTTTCTCAACAAGCTCATTGATAAAAAAAGAAAGGAAAAGTTTTCAATTCAATTCTGATTGGGCAGCACGGTGGCGCAGTGGGTAGCACAATCGCCTCACAGCAAGAAGGTCGCTGGTTCGAGCCCCGGCTGGGTCAGTTGGCATTTCTGTGTGGAGTTTGCATGTTCTCCCCGTGTTTGCGTGGGTTTCCTCCGGGTGCTCTGGTTTCCCTCACAGTCCAAAGACATGCGGTATAGGTGAATTGGGTAAGCTAAATAGTGTATGAGTGTGAATGGGTGTGTGTGGATGTTTCCCAGTGATGGGTTGCAGCTGGAAGGGCATCCGCTGCGTAAAACATATGCTGGATAAGTTGGCGGTTCATTCCGCTGTGGCGACCCCAGATTAATAAAGGGACTAAGCCGAAATGAAAATGAATGAATGAAAAATTCTGATTTACAGCACTGTTTCTGACAGATCTTTGTGTGCGTACAAAAAGCAGAAACTCAATTACATTTTGAACTTTCCATTACAAATCAATCCTGTACATGAGCTGAAAGGCAAAATAGGGTAAACTAATGTGCATCAGCACTAATGGGCTGGGAAATGCAACACTCATAGGTTTTTACTCACCTTAGTGACAAAAGACAAGCAATAACGCTAAACGAAATGAATGAGCATGTACATTTCACATGCATTTTGAAATAATGCTTAATTTTAGTAAAACATTAAAATTAGTCTCATTTTCTTTTCTTTCAGGTTTTTGTTTCTTCAAATCTTGTAAAATATTTAGAAATGTACTTAAAAATCTCATTTCAGAAACTCACCACTGTGGCCAAAGGCTTTAAAAATTAGATCAACTGAGCTCTTCAAGTATGCAACAATGCAAGAAAATACAGAGCAATAGAACGGAAGCTAATGTAAATTGAAAAATCACCTTCACCCAGCAGACACACTTCAGAGTGAGAGACAGTGTTATGTTGACTAATCATCACAGCCCAGCAGCTCCATGCGCAGGGTGATCCGCTCGTGCCACTCCCATGGCAGAATACGTACATAACGGGCATAGAACGGAGGCTCGAACAAGTTCTTTTTGTGTGTGTTGTTGTCAGTGTTGCCTTGGAAAATCTGCAAGGAAAAAAAGGAAAACTAATTTCAGTAAGTTAGATGACATGAGTATCAGGCACTTATTTTAGGGCTCAACCTGTGCATGCCTTTTTTGGAGTTTCTTTTTTCCTTTTCTTCAATAAATCAATGCTATCTGTCATATTTTACATCTGTCTCTCGGTTTTTACAAATATATTTAGCTAATGAAATGTATTAAATATAGCTTGTGACTAAATCTTGTTGTATCCAACTCCTGAAGTCAATGGTTACAGGTTGCAGCTTTCTTCAAAATATCTTCTTTTGTGTTTAACAGAAGAAAGAAACTCCTAAAGGTTTGAAACAAGTAGAGGGTGAGTAAATGATGACAGAGTTATCCCATTCTGAATATTTAATAAGTTAATAATTAATCATATTACATATGGTCACAGAACCACTCATCTTTATGATGTTAATATGCGTTTATATTGTAACTAGTTCATTTTCTAATCTAGTATTCAGTATTCTCCAAACATAGTTTTACTACCGTACTGTTGTTTTACAGAATCGGGTCACTATAAAATTCTTATATTTTATGCATAATTAATAATATGTAGCATTATGAAAACATGTCGCTGTGACTGTACATTTCTCCATATTTTATAACATTTTCATTGCTTATTTTAAGAAAGTTTAGTGAATAGGAAAAAGTGACAAACCTTCAAAACAATTGCTGTTGTACTTTTGGTTTAAAGGGGACCTATTATGCAAAAATCACTTTTATAAGGGGTTTTGTGGCAGCAGTGTGTCTATTTTTATAATCGCACTTGATAAAAACACAGCATGATACCACCTGTTCAAAAATTCAGCTTTGCCATCACCGAACTAATTTTCATAAAACAATTCTTTACATTTTAAAAGTTAAAGAAAAGAAAATTAATTTTAATTGTTATATACATACATATATACACACATCTTTTTAAAAATAAAGATAATGCCGTTGCTGTCACCTTATCTGTTCTTGTTCCTTGATCCTTTACAATGCTCCAGGACTGTCCATCATCACTGTACGCGATCTTAAAAGCTGAAACAAACTGCACAACTCCAAAGTCTTTTGCTCCCTGAGTGATGATGCCTGTGACCCTTACAGGTTTCTCCAAATCCAGCTGTAACATGAGAGAAAACACATTAAACATCATAGACAGATGACACAATTACCTGCAAAATAATTGATGTTAAAGTTAAGATAAAAAAACAGGAGAGGTTTGGTTACTTACTTATTGAGTACTATATTATGTTGACTCATATTATGACAGTTTTATAGCAAATCAGTTACAACAATTTCAAGGTATGAATCCATCACTGAACTATCTATGTTAAGAAAGAAAACAAAAGCAAAAGGAATAACAAAACTAGTCATGACACTTCTGACCTGGAGCCACTCGGAGCGGTTGTTGTTAGCTGCTGACCACGCATTTGTTTTGCCTTGCTTGTCCAGACGAGCATAGAAAGGGTACCAGGTAAAGGCATCGATGCCCCAGGTGCGGAAAGTACTAGATGCTGTTAGCTGAACATCAGAGATGAGACGGGATTTCATGCCCAGAGGATCAGTGCAGCCGACTGTGCTGGAGTGAACTGTCATATTTGGGAAAATGAGAGGCTAAGTAAATAAGAAAATGTAAAATAGTGATTCATAGATAATTCAACTGCAATTACCATTGAGCTCACAGCCAACAAGCTCCATCCGCAGAGTACAAGCTTTACGGCACACCACAGGAATGATGCGGATAAACTGGGCCACAATGGGAGGGTCAAACATGTTTGTCTTGGTACCATCGTTATCTGAATTTCCCGCAAACACCTAAAACAAGTTATAAGACGCACTTTTAAAAAATTAGGGTTTCATCGATGATCCATTTAGAACCTTTAACATCCATTGAATCTTTCCATTCCAAAAAAGCTTCTTAAAGGGGTAGTTCACCCAAAAATTAAAACTCTTCACTTGTAAAAACCTATTCGACTTTCTTTGTTTAGTCAAACACAAAAGAAGATGGAAAAAAACTCATAAAGATTTGGAACCACTTAAGGGAGAGTACATTCATTCATTCATTCATTTTCCTTTGACTTAGTCTCTTTATTCACCAGGGGTCGCCACAGTGAAATTAACCACCAACTTATCCAGCATATGTTTCACACAGCGGATGCCCTTCTAGCTGCAACCCAGTACTGGGAAACATCCATACACACTCATTCACATACATACACTACGGCCAATTTAGTTCATTCAATTCACCTATAGCTCATGTCTTTGGACTGTGTATATATCGCACCCGGAGGAAACCCACGCCAACACGGGGAGAAATATACAGTATTTGCGAAGTTTCTTACTCTGTCTTTTCTTTGGCCATCCACTCTGTAAACTGTGTATGTTTTGCCATCGAAGCTGGATGCCATCTTGAAAGCCTTGATAAACTCAGCTGTCCCCATGCGACTGGCACCTTGAGTGATGATTCCTGTAAGACGCATCTTTTTCTGCATGTCTATCTAAAATTAGAGAATCAAGAACAGGAAGTGTGAACATTATATCAGATGTACACAAAAAGAAACAATCACTTCCACACAAGTCAACACAGCAACCATAACAATAACAGCAAACAGAAATAAGAGCTCATGAAAAGTAAAAACACTGACAGGATTAACGTAAGGACATGCTTTATTATGAACAGAACATTTTATGTTAGTGTGGCTTTGGAAGCTAATGTAGTTATCATTTTAATTAGTAATAAAATTAACGGATAACTTAGAATATAACAAATAGTTTTTTTTTTTAAATAGTTCTAATGGTGATACCAAAATACCCACTTGATAAACATTCATGCCTTCAATTGAAAATTATGATTAGCATGCAACAATTTGTGTTTAAAGTGTTCAGCACTTCAGTAAATCTTTTTAAGCAAATATGGATTCAATAATGCAGCACTACAAAGCAGTTTTTGATTAAAATATCTAATGTTTTTAGATTTTTGCTGTATTTTACATTGCCAAATATATAATATATCTTATTTTCATTAACATTTAAATCAAATGTAAAATTTAAAGTTTGAAAAAAAACAAAAAAAACAAGGTAACATTATTTCAATCTGATCTCATTATTTACTATATACATGCATAAGAAGGAAAAGGAAAGAAATAAAAAAGATGGTTTGGAAATTATATGAATATGTAAAATTACAATTAAACAAATTTTGAAAATGAGTCAGAGTCTCAAAACACAGAGGAAGACAGAAATATGTGTGACAGCAAATAATTTTAGTAAAATTATTTACAACCCCCATTTTACAGATTTTATTACACACAAAACCACAGGGTGGGGCATTTGTTAGAGGAAATATGAAACCTTAAAGGCTAATGATTTTCTTACTTTTGGGAACTGTCTGAAAAAACAACCTCACTGGCAAGTAAGAGAAGGTTGATTATTTATTCATTCATTATACCAGAAATGAGGGCAGCACGGTGGCGCAGTGTCAGCACAATTGCCTCACAGCAAGAAGGTTGCTGGTTCGAGCCCCGGCTGGGTCAGTTGGCATTTTTGTATGGAGTTTGCATGTTCTCCCCATGTTGGCGTGGGTTTCCTCCGGGTGCTCCGGTTTCCCCCACAAGTCCAAAGACATGCGCTATAGGTGAATTGGGTAGGCTAAATTGTCCGTAGTGTATGAGTGTGAATGGGTGTGTATGGCTGTTTCAAAGAGATGGGTTGCAGCTAGAAGGGCATCCGCTGCGTAAAACATATGCTGGATTAGTTGGCGGTTTATTCCGCTGTGGCGACCCCAGATTAATAAAGGGACTAAGCTGAAAAGAAAATGAATGAATATACCAGAAATGTTTTAGACAAGGAAAAATAATTCTATATTTAAAAATAATTACATATATATTTTAGCAAGCTGTAGAAAAGCCACAACTCATAAATGGTTGCTGGATGATTAAACAAGTGACCGATGGCTAGGAATTGTAGATCACATAGAGAGATTTTATTATAAAAATTCTCAAAAAAACTAACATGTATACAAAAAAAAGATTATTATTATATAATTCTGTGTAAACTATCATATTGTACACAAAGATCTGACCTGACATTGATTGTTATTCTTGATTCATTTTAAAAATTGGTTTGAAGTTAGTTAGTTTCTGTTACACAGCAGTGCAATTTAACTTTTCTTTTTTTAAAATGAATGGCTTGATTGCCAAACCTCAATCCAGGGGTTCTTGTCTTGGGGTGCGGAGCTCCAGGCATTGACAATCCCCCGGTTATTGAGGCGTGCGAGCGAAGGTCCCCAGTGCTGCAGTCCCAGAATGCCAGAGTGAACAGAAGAAGCTGAAATCTGGGACTCTACGATTCCTCCTTCCTCCATCCCCAATAGAGATGTACAGCCTGCAGGATAAAAAAGATGTGAGCACAAGTTAATAAGCCATAAAGTACTCCTCATATTTTCCTAATTAATGTTGCACGGCTTATTGCCATCTGATTTATTACAGCTGTTAAGCACCTGTACACCAAATACAGTGGAACTTAAGCTCAGGGTCAGCGATAAGGCAACTCTATATTAAATGACCTCTATAAAAAAAAATATAGAAACTCACGTAGCTTGCACTGTTTTCCGACATATGGAGAAGGGCACTGGCAGGTGTAGTCGCCATCCAGATCACGACACACACCTCCATTCATACAAGGCTTGTTAGCGCAGTCATTCACATCTGTGTACGGAAACCAAAAATAATTGGGATATGCTGTAATGGATGTTATATGTGGTGAATGAGGTGCAGAGTGGCACATTGCTCAGCATGTGTGCTCACACAGATGGCATCAGGATCTCTAATCTCTTTAAAGAGTTCTGTGTGGAGCACAGAGCAGTCTCTACTCCTGTCTGTTTTTTCCAATACATTGCTACAGACTGCAGTTGCAGCATGTTTGATGAAAAGCACAATAAATGTTCCCAGCAGGAGGCACAGCTAGACAACACCCCTTTATTTTTTTTATGGCTGCCTGCAGAGACATGTATAACTGAAGATGAAAGAGGTTCATAAATACTGCAGCAGGTTTTTTTATTTTTAAGTAACGGATTCTGCTCAAAATCACAATCAATTGCCAAATGATCAGAAGTGTGTCAAAGGTTCTTGTAGTTATCATAAACCTCCACTAAGGGGCAAACTTTTTCTCAGATAGATGGTATAAATGGAAGTAAATGTGAAATTCACAGAATGGTTTAATTGTTGACCATAAAACTACCATTTAAACGTTTTTACCCATTTCATGTAAAATAATTATAGTTTTATGTAGTAAATATAATATTGTTACAAACGATTTATGTTGTAACATTTTTCTATTTTATTTAGAAGTTTTTCTAGAGCAGCAAATCGGAATTTAATTTAATGTAATTTTTACATTTCGGAATTGGTTTCTGAAGTATCATCATTATTGAAGATGGTGTAATGGATGTTACAAATTCAGGTTTGCCAACACAGAAATAAATTACATTTTAAAATATATTCAAAAAGAAAAGAGTTATTTTAAATTTGTGATAATATTGTTTTTCGATTATTATTTTACTGTATTTCCATCAAATAAATGGTGAGCATACAGTAAGTGACTTTTTAAAATTCTATATATATTATTTAGTGAGTTGCTGATTGCCACATTTGGTTTTTGGAAAAGAATTACTACACTACCCACTATTGTGATCTTTCAAGCTGATACATCCAGAAAAACTATTTTGATCATAAACAGACACAGAAAATCTATTGTCATGAAAACAGACAAACAGTATACTCTCGTCCAAACAACAGAGCTGCTTTGCTCCTAAACTGTTAAGAGGATTGAACACTAAAAACATCGCTCTGCCCAATCCAGCACACAAGCACACAAACAAACACACCTGCCCTGTGACAAGTAGACAAATTCATCTACAGTAGGTCAGATGTACTTCTTTATTGTTGTGAAATTTAACAGAACTCTATAATATGCTTCATCTCTTCTGAAATGGCTCACGAATCATGGTCTAATTCATGGGAAAAAGCTACTTAACAGAATAACTATTTATTTAAACAAACAAATCAAATTTAGCTTAGTGTAAGTGTCTGCTTTAGCAAATACATTACATGAAAAAGTTTCAAAGTTCTTTAATGCTGACATACCAGTCTGTACTGTTCTTCTTAAGTATAAAACCTCCTTGGCTGCCCAGCAGGGAACGTTCCTGGCTGCATCTGAGGGCCGTTCTGTGCTAGTGCTAGTCTAGTAAAATCTGTAATGCTAGACTGTAAAATCAGTATTATTTTTACTTGCCATTTGAACTATTTTAATGCATTAATTACAAAATATTATAGAAATCACATTTTTATTAATGTTTCTTCTTCAAAACATGAATATTACAGTACATCCCTAAATTCCTATTGAATGTGTTATGGATTGGATTTTTTTGTCATAGAGGAGTTGCCATTTTAAATTTATCTCATACGAAACACAATACATTATAAAATTGATAATTGCTCTGTTCACAAAATGACAATTACAGAAATGATTAGTTGACACTCTGGACACTATTTGGAAGTGTTCATTTCTTGGGATTTGAAATTATACACACTGTTACTGCAATAAATACCTTCTTAGCTACATTTGACTGAAAAAGCAACAACCAATTTTAGGCAGACAGGTGGAAGAAATAGGCGGGTTTTACAGATAATAATAGTAATTCCAGCATGGCAGAAACACACCTAATCATATAGAATCAAAAGTACAGATTGTCTGTAACAAGTTATTTCTAATGTTTAGATGTAAAATCAGAATATGAATGGTTAAAATGGTTTTAAAAGACGTGTCAATAACAGCAGTGGGCATCAGGGCATCAAAGTGTTAAAATCCTACATGGAAGGGACTTGTGTGGACTGGAAAATTTGAACAAAGCCTATTTAAAACTCACTATGGTTACAGCTCTCGCTGACTGCTCAACATCCTGGGTGTGTCTGGTGTTTACACCAATTCAACTGAACGTACAGTACATTTAAAAGCATGAGTCCAATGAAACAGTATGGAACATATGATATAGCATGAAATAACTGGAATCTAGCCTTTGTGTAAACCTGCAGTCACAGGAAAAGTCATCATGTAAGAGAAAAAATAATGAATTAATCACCAAATACATCACAGAATCTCCATGTATTGTATAACTGAGCACTTAGGGTGTGTTCACACTTGCCAGTTTTGGCTTGATTGAAATGAACTTTGTCAAAAATGAACTCGTTTTCAAGTGTGAAGGCTGCCATCAGAAGCTTGCCGCAGACTTGACCGCTAAAAAAATAGGACTTGGTACAGTTACAAACAAACTCTTGTGTGGTTTGTCTCAAATTGGTGCATTAAACTGAACAAAAAATAGACCAAATACATATAAACAAACCAAAAACAGAACATGAAATCATGGGATGTGACCACAAATCGGACAGAATACCACAACTTTTTTCTTTTAATAGTTATTGATGCTGTTCTGATTCCTTTAAACATTAAATAACCTCTTCTTGAGGCCACAACTGATAATAATCCCATCACATGTGTGCACATACAATAAGTGCATTTAGAAACCACAGCAATGTTTTGGATGTTCAGTTATGTTTGTTGCAAAGTATGTCATAAATTATTTTATATTTTATGGTTCCAATTTGGTTCAGATTCTGATTTAAAAATGACAGTGTGAACACGAAGAGCAACAGGAACAAAAACATATTTCTTCCTTCCAGACCAAACAAAACAAGCGAATCTAACTACGAGTGTGAACATACCCTTAATTAGCCTTACTCAGAAATAATAATCCATCAATACATCTTTTGCCCTAAATAAATATTGTTAGAACTAGTGTCTGGAGGTGGTGAGGAGAGACCTCCTCGTACAATTGTAAAGCGATTTGGGTGTATAACCATACACAATAAATATGCTATATGAATGCACATTACATTACATTATTACGCATTTACCCAAAAGGCTTGTTGTAAATCTGAAATAAGTGTTACAATACTTACTGATTTGGCAGTGTGCACCTTCGAAACCAGGTTGGCATTTGCACACATATTCATTAAAAGTGTCTCCTCTTCTGGAGTTAACTATTACTTCACATGTGCCATCATTTTTACATGGGTTTGGGCTGCAAGGACCTGGAGATGGAAGCAGGAATACGTTCAGTTGTGAGTCTGAAATATGGAAATGTAAATTTTTCTCCCACAGGATATAAAGGTAGAGAAAATGGACACTCATGAGCATCTCTACCATATTTTTCATCTGAGGAAAGAAGTAAATTAATGTGATGATTTAAAATTGTGTTCATGATTGCCAAGATACCAAGGGCTCCAACTTAAAGTGCAAATATTTAATTCTTCTATTTAATTCTTCTAATCTTCTATGCCACATTTTAATAAAAAACTATTTGTTTAAAATTTTACCAGATCAATCTAACACAAAGTTGCAACAACCAAGAACCCCATTATTACCATAGGCTACACAGTAAAACATGTGTGTGATTTTAAATGGAAAAAAAGTAATAATTCTACAGTAAACATCTGTTAATAGTATAAAT
>CAIGQW010034093.1:872433-891659 GCA_903798125.1 Danio choprae
TTTTTTTTTTTTTACCATGATGTTGTTTAGCACCTTCTACATATTACTATATTACTCTGCTAGTAAAAAACTTGTTGTGATGAGCATTGGTTCTTTTTATGACTTTTTCCATCACTACCTGCTTTTGGGGATGTTTTTATCTGTGTAAAAAAGGTACAATGTAATGAATAGATTTTATAACTTTAAAACATTGGGGTATTAACACTATAAATTAATTAAATAACGTAGTTTACTGTAAAATATTTTTATTTCTTTTAGTTTCTTTTGCATTTTTAACAGTATTAGGACTAGGGTGAAACAGGACTAGGGTGAAAAATGTAAACCTAATCTAAAGTCCAGATATACAACATTTCTAACCATTCTCAGTGGCATTGCAAGTATCTCCGGCAAATCCCTCGGCACAGATGCAGAAGTAGGGATCTTCCCCGATGCCAGTCACGCACGTCCCTCCATTGTGACACAGGTTCACCTTGCAGTAATCTCCTATAGAGACACACACAAGCAGGAGCGAAAGGAATTTAAAAGATTAGAATGGAATTAGTTCTTATTTTATAATTCGGCGACGAACGGAGTGGTCCTGCATATTAAGCTGCGGGAGATACAAAGAAGTAATAAAAAGGGAAGGAGCGCTTTTCATGCTTCTGAACAGGATCAGGAGAGTACAAAAGATAAGAGATGTGAGCAGCATAGCCAATGTGCATTTTCAGCCTTCAAAAGCAGATGTAAAAACAGGAAATATTCTATGATACATCTAGATAAGTGAACATTAAAGGTTTGTGTTTTCTGTATGTCTCCATCTGTACGTAATGAGCGCAGGACAAAAAGATATCTACAGCAATTATAACAAAACAAAAACAGCAACCTAATTAAATTCGGCTCATGCTCTGTTTGGGAAGCATCAGTATTCATTGTGCTTCATTCTGGCTGACTAACATGCTAGGATAAAGAAAAGCATGAAGAGAATGTAAGGGCACAAAATGTTCATAGACATACTTTCAAAGATGTGAAACATTACACAACGTGCTTCTTGAGAAGCTGAGAGATTTGTGGCTTGTTCACCACGTGAGCTCCTTAAGATTACATGTAGAGGTTTAGTTCCTTGAATCAGCTTTTGGACAAGAAATTAAAAGCACTTTCTTAAACAAATCTGGACAGATTTATGTCCCAGAAATCTTTGAGTCATATGATCCAATGTTGTGCAAATATTTTTCCACCTCCGTGCAGCCGCTTTGTTTGGTCCTCAGGATGGTCTGCACATCTTTATCTGGACCATTTATTGAGATCAACTTTATATTAAATTAATCTACAATACATTTACATATACACTTACATGCACATATAAAACCTTAAAAAATAACCATTGTTTCTGCCAATATCAAAGCATGTAAATAATGTAGTTTAACAATGATAGCCACAATTTAACCATGGTTTCCTTACACTAACATGGCAAAACCACGATATTTGTAGTAAAACTGTATTTATGCTAATGGTAATAAGTCAAAATAAATATATAGTTACTAAATTGTAATTAAACTATAATGTTTGCAACAAAAGTATATTAAAATATAGACATAGATTAATGTATTAAACTAATTAGGATCATGCTAAACAATTAGTTACCAATAGTTAAAATGACAGATGGCTTTTGTTATCCAAACAAGGCTCAACCATGATTTTGTGTGATACATGATGGATTGCGGGCAAAACACACACACACGGGGTATGTGAAATGTTCATTAAGCACAAATAAACTCCTCACAATATGTAACATCCAATATTGAAGTAATTTACTTAAAATATAATTTTCTTTTTGTTTGCTGTAATGTAGGCTATATACCAAATATACCAACACATATACAAAGAATGATCATAAGTAGGTTATACCTAGGTAAAACAATTAAGTGGCTATTACTAATATACCAACCATGACCCTTTTTATACTTGAAACTATTTTGACAACACTGAAAACAGTGACACTCAATACATTTAGCAAGGTTTAACATGAAAAATAGCAATAATTATAAAAGCACTGAAACTGATTTACTCACCATTCACTGTACAAATGCTGCAAATGACTAAACTGGCAAAAACTACTATACAGGACCGAGTGAGGCTCCGGCTCTTCATATTGGTGCTCTACTGTCTGTTTGTGTTTCTCAAGTCCCGGAGCGTTTTCTTTACCGCTAGGTCTCATGACGTCATCCTCAAACGTGGAGCAGTTCAAGTACAGGGCGCGCGCACTGTGCACGTGCACGGCTTAAAATACAAGATCAGGTAGACCCATGACGACTGGATGCGCTATAAAATGCTGAAACTGACAGATATACGGTATTATGTAGGTGCGTTTGCCGGGTATTGTGTTGTTAAAACTGTTAAAAGTGTCTGCATTACATTGTGTAATACCGTGGGCAGTCATTTTCGATTACATTACAAAACCTTCGAATATTCGATAGTTCAGTTACCCTATTATTCCTCCTCTTTTAACAGCCACTAGTAAGCATGTCAACACACGTGCAGCTGAAAACATTCTTTGTTTTGCGTTTGTAGCTTTTCAGCGTCATCAAATAAATTCATACAACAGGCAAAACGCCCACTCCGCATTCACTTCCGTGTTGGGAGTTCTGTGAGGCACGTGATGGTCCTTTAACGCGCTTTAATTGGTTACTATTGCTGTTTCTCAAAGAACGTGCTAGGATGATGAAGGTCAATACTTAGTGTGTAATTAGCTGCAAAGCTACTGTAATATATATTATTATCATCATATCGAAGGAACTATTTTAGCGCAATATCAAAATCTTATCTACACCATTTTATAGCCAACATATTTTTGTCATATGGTCAATAGAAAGTGGGCGGGCTATATTTGTCTAGTAAGCTGTTGTTAAAGTAACAGCCGGGAAAAAAAAGACACGCTGCTGTCTTAATCTGGATTCATCGTACCATTTAATCGAATGCATGTCCGATTGCACCGTTAATCTTATCGAGTTTTCAGGTCTGACCGGGAGAATAATAAGTAACGATAATCAAAAGACGGTAAGTCTTTCATATGGCAGTTTGACATAGATAAATTCGTCATCACGGACGTAAATAACAGTCCACTGGGTTAGCCATAGCTCACTGAGTAAACACGCTGATGCAGATAACACATCTAGATCGGATTTCTGTTCAACGGGGCTAAAATCAAAGGCGTTTACGCTTCATTTACTATTATATTGTCTGTTTGCCTGCGCTAAATCACGTGATATAATTGTGCTTGAAATTTAGAGGAACAGACGGCCACATCATCAGGTCTGTATGCATCGCTATGAGCAATTAGATCTTCCACTTTCTATGTTAAAAAATGTTGGTGTAATATTAAACTAGGAAAATAGACATGGTCTATTTAGCATGTAATTACCCGGAGTGATTTGAATATGAACTTAAATGGATCAGCCAGTGTTGAGTCCTCAGCCATGCTAGGTTTAGGAATATTATTGACTTTGCTATAATTTGGGAAGTTAAATATTAACATGAGTTAAACATGAAACCAAGCAAGTAACTGAATATTAGTATGGAGTTGTCATTTTATTAGCAAGTTAAAGGGCAGACTATAGCATATGCAGCAGTCATTGGAGTCACACGATTTGTGTAAATAACATGAAAGCAGAAAGCTAAATTTGGGAATTTTAAGTCAGTGCCCTCTTGTGTCCTGTACTGAAGACTTTTCTTGTACTTTTGCAGAATTTTTGATTCAGTATGGCAGAAGCTCATCAGGCTGTGGCCTTTCAGTTCACCGTCGGCCCGGATGGCATTGACCTTCAGCTCAGCCATGAGGCTCTTCGGCAAGTCTACCTCTCGGGAATTCACTCCTGGAAGAAGAAATTCATCCGCTTTAAGGTACTTTGATGGTGTTTCTTACATGATTCTCCATTGGAAGTCTTATTTACGTTATCAAGATCATTTAGAGTATTAAAACCGGTCTTGGAGATTGTACAGTTGTTTTTCGATTTTTACAATTCTACAGAATGGCATTTTGAATGGGGTATATCCAGGAAGCGCACCTGGGTTCGTGCTGGTGTTGGCAGGGTACCTGGGAAGGGCACAATATTTAAAAGTGGACCCATCCTTAGGTCTGCTCATCAGACTTGGCAATCATGTCCCAATCGGGTATGTGTTTTGTTTCATTTGTGTTTTGTGTTACTTCACAACACAATAGGGCACAACAGTTGTGTTCCAGAAGTAAAAACTATAGATAACTTTAATACAGACTCTATGTAATAATAATAACAATAATAATAATAAATACATTTTTAAAGCAGTTGTGTTTGGCATGTGTATATTGCTGCAATCTGTTGATTTAATGTGCTGCTTTTATCCTCATTTGTAAGTCACTTTGGATAAAAGTGTCTGCTGAATGAATTAATGTAATAGCAAAAAACTACATTAACAAGATGCTTTACAGAAAATTGTATCAATCAGATTGTGGCAGTGAGCAAAATGCACTAAAAGAAATCTTTAGCTCCACCCACTCTTATGAAACTGCACTCTCAATATATGTTTTCTGCCTTTTATTTGTTTGTGCTACTGAAAAGAACTGCAGTTCTTTCACATATTAAATCCAAGTGCACAGCTTTATTCCTTTTTCCTTTTCATCAAATTTTCATATATCTCTTTGATTCCAATAAAATGTTTTTAATGTTATGATTCTCCATGTAGCTGGTTGGCTTGGTTTATATCTAATAAAACGTAAAGGGATAAAAAGAAAATCCCTATTGAAATAATGAAAAATAATAGCAGAACTAGCACTGGTATTACAATGTGCAGGTGCTAATTTACTGTAAAATTTACTACAATGCCTGTGGAATGAGATGATTTGATAGTTAATTTTAGAGGTTATTTTAAGGCTTCTTTTTCTGCAGTAGGTACATGTCTGCACAAAACCAGATGTTAGTTGGGGGTGTCATGGTGGGCACAGGTCTGTGGATTGCCATCATATTCGGCATGAGGACTGTCCTGAAGGGTCTGTTGTCCTGGCACGGCTGGATGTTTGCCTCTCATGGCAGAATGACCTGGAAAATTCGACTCTGGCTGGTGTGTAGTACATTAAAGAATTAATACATTTTCATTAAATGTTTTTGGGGATAGTTCTGGGCTGTTGTGAATTCTCCCAAATTCTCTCTGTCTTTGCAGGTTCTAGTGAAGGTTTTTTCTGGCATGCAAACGCCAATGTTACACAGCTTTCAGAATTCTCTTCCTCATTTATTTGTGCCATCCGTGAAGGAAACCACGAGAAGCGTAAGTAGTTCATTTCTAAATCATCTAGCTCAAACCTTTTCTTCATTTTAGGGGTTTATTTTAGTATTTATTTAGGATGATTATTTTAGGGCTGCACAATATTGAAAAAATCTGACATGGCGACAAAAAATCTTACATTTAGATTGAAACGGGTGATGTAATGGTGTGAATCATGTATCAAAAAATAAGCAAATTGCAAGCAAGAATAATTACAACAGAGCAAACAAAAAAGCAAAAGAAGCAATGCTTTATGGTTTCCGGGGGCGGGTGAGACAGTATTCAGGTACAAAAATTAATAATAGTATAGTATAAAGTAAAATAACATCGTATGGTCTTTATTGTATTAATAATTCAGTAAAATTATCATTGATTAATGTTACAAAAGTACATTCTTGTGCCCAAATGCCTTAAACTCTCTTGAAATGCCTTCAAAACAAACACAAATTATAAAGTTTCACTCTGTTATGGTTATACTTTGCAATGACTCCACAAATCTGTATTCTCAATGGTTGTGCTGATCAACTATAATCCAGACTCAACATAGCATATCCTGTGACACACACATTGCGATTTCAATACTGAAACAATATATTGTGCAGCCCTAGTTTATTCCATTAAATGGCAGACTCAAACTGGTAGTCCAGGAATCGCTATACTGCATTTAGTTTTTTTTTGTTTTGTTTTTTCCAATGTTGTTTTTGGTCGCTTGCTTTCAGAGTTAACTTGCTCAGGTGATTATCTTCTGGTGTTGGAGGTAGGTTGCACAACAAGGATGAAGTGAGATAACTTACTAAAACGTGCACGCTGTTCAGAACGGTACTAGAAAACAAACCGTGCGATGATTTGATTTGAACTCACAAGCATCAGTTGCAAGAATTCATAACGATTCTTGGATTTAAGTTGATACTAAACTCTACAGCAATATTTTACTTTAGGTGTGAATATTAGCTTGTTTTCTTTGAATTTTGGACTTTAGTATCTTGAATCTGTCCAACCACTGCTGAGCGATGAGGAGCACCAAAGGATGCAGGGGCTTGCACTGGACTTTGAGAAGAACCTAGGACCAAAACTTCAGTGGTACCTCAAACTGAAGTCTTGGTGGGCCACCAATTATGTAAGTGAAACGCATTGCTCAGCATATTAAATAGCTATCATGTTGTGTTATTTTTTTCTGCTGTGTGCAAACTTGTTCAATGACAAATGTTCAGAGATATGTACTTGAGTTAGTGATTCAGACTTGCAATCTATCAGACTTCAGATTTGGTTTCAGACTTGACTCTACAGTAATTTATCCTTAATTACCAATCTCAAAAAGATAAATATTCTAAATATGTCATTAAAAAGGACAGTTCACCCAAAAATGAACATTTACTCATTCTCAAGAGGTGATAAACCTATTTATGACTTTCTTTCTTCTGTTGAACACAAGAGAAGATATAGTGAAGAAAGCTGAAAACCCGTAACCATTTACTTCCATAGTATTTGTTTTTCATACTACGGAAGTCAATGGTTTCTGACTCTCTTCAGATTATATTATTTTGTGTTCAGAAGATAAAATAAACTCAAACAGGTGTGGAACAAGTAAAGGAAGAGTAAATGATGACAGAATTAAAAATTTTGTGTGAAATATCCCTTTAAAACAAACAGACATTTGCTTCATAACAGGACTGACTGTGACTGTCTAAACCTTTTCTCATTTGAGTTTTCATTGCTGCGTGTGTTTCAGGTTAGTGACTGGTGGGAAGAATATATCTACCTGAGAGGTCGTGGGCCAATCATGGTTAACAGCAACTATTATGTAATGGTAAATAGTGCTTGCCAGCCTCACGTGTATGCAGCCAAAAGGAGCAATAGAGTGCCTAGATATATTACAGTCATGAGATAAGCTTAGGTCACAGTGTTTTGGTCACAGAGTTTAGCTAACTCAAATTTCTGTTTATTCTCAGTTTGATTATTCATGCATTCTTGGTATGTAAAACCACTTGCTCTTTTCCCCCCCTTTTTGAACAGGACTTTCTTTATGCCTTTCCCACAAATATACAAGCAGCAAGAGCAGGAAACGTCATTCATGCAATAATGCTGTACAGGAGGAAGCTGGACCGGGCCCAAATCAAACCGGTTAGACAATCTACCATATTTTCACTGCAACTTTACAGCAACATAAATTGCTTTTATTTAATCAGCTAATAGACATACTTTTATGATGGCCTATGTTTCATGTTGTTAGACAAAAAAAAAGTATCTGGCGAGACTTTAAAATATTTATTTTTATATGTGAAACCTTCAGAAATGGTAAACATTCTATCAAAAGTAAATCTTAAACTGCTTTATATTTTATCTTATTTTATATATTGTTTGTTGTTGACTATGTCTTATTATTAGAACTTTTTATTACAGAAATTTTTTATTTATAAAAGTTCTGTACATTTTATTTTCTGTTTTTGCCATGAAATAGCCAGAGAAGCTGATATGTAAATAAACGTTCTCTCTTAATCCACTAATGTTGTTAAGTAATCAGGTAGATTAGGGAGCTGATTCACCAGTTTGCCTCACGATAAAGAAAAATAAAATGAGTTATCATGTTTGTTTTTTTTTACTTTCATAGCCATAGAACCAACAAGTAGTTACACTGTAATAACCTTTAATGACTAATTGCATTTATCAACCGTAGGCTGTCACTATGAAGACTGTTCCTTCAATTTAATGCTGTGAATGTTTTTGTTTCATGCCTCCTGATCATGTGGTCATAACGGTGCAGGTTTTTGCACTATCAAACAGCGTTCCACTCTGTTCTGCCCAATGGGAACGGCTATTTAATACAAGCCGCATCCCAGGAAAGGAGAGGGGTAAGAATAGCCAGTCTGTGCACCATAGCCCAACTTCTGCCTACTACACTGGTCATGTGTCATCGGTTCATTTTGATTAGACTCGTTGTTGTGCATGCTCACTGGCAGTTTGTTGTTATGCACAAATCATGTAATGACGAGCTGGTGACACAGAGCTGTGCTGCATAAAATCCCTCTCCATTCACTCCATTCCCTTCCATTATTTATTTATTTTTTGACAGTAGGACCCCAACCAGTCGTCTGGTGCTCTAATGATCACATAGTTCTCTCTCCATTGTGTCCTGCAATGTTTTTGTGAACCTTTTTCACATCCTGTAGAGTGCATCACCAAGTCCTCCCTCCATCTTTTATTTGACCTCTTCCTCTCTGCTTCGCAGCTTATGCTTCAAAACACCATCCCCATGTGCTCGTCCCAATATGAGCGTATGTTCAACACCAGTCGCATCCCAGGCATAGAAACAGGTACTGAACATGACACAGTTTTCAAAGTGCCAGAATCAAGTTACAGGGCAAAGCACTTCCAATTCTGCTGTCCATTGCGCTTTATAATTCTATCTGCAACGAGTACGATAAGCTTATAATTTCTGATGGAAATACTCCAAAGGCGTGGATCGGTTGTTTTGAAAATATATTATTGCGTAATATATGAGGTGTAATGTGTCATACCACAATGACTACAACAACAAAAAATATCTCCTTTAGTGACCTTTTATTTCACAAAGTAATTGTCACAAAACAGTACCTGTGAATTTTACTATTTAAATTAATTGCCACAATGTGACAGTTGATTTATTGTACTCGGATGCAGTGAGTTACAGGTCTTGATCTAATACCCACCCCATTCCTGCACTTTGAACAGAAGAGGTGATGGTTGTAATTTTATATTTTTATATTAAAATACTTATTTTTCTAGTTTAATGTCTGCTCTATGTAGTCGGAAACCCATTAATAATAACTATTAATAATTATTGCATATACAAGTGGTTCAGCTCTCAACTATTTTCTGCTTTACCACAATATTCAAACAATGAACATCCAGACAGAGCCCATACTAATAAGAGCAATGTTTAGATGAATATGTAAATGTGCTGAACTTGTTTTTTTTTTTTATTAACAAAGTAAATACAAAAATAACAGCGATTGAGAAATAAATTTTATTTTATTTTTTTTAAAGCATCTGATGATAGTTATTTTGGAAATGTTTGTGGCTATCATATTCATATTTGTAGCTATGCCATTCATCTGCATCATTTGGACAGATGAGGTCATTCAAATTTCTGATTATTTGATTATTAGCATTTAATTCACGTTTCATTGAACAGAGGGAAGGTCTTTAAGAGTATGTGCTAATGTCGCATCTTTTTCATTTTCCTTGCCAAAAAGATTGAAGTTTTCTCACTCGATAAAAAGCTATTACTGCATATTTTCTTAAATATGGCATCTTTACTAAGCAGTGGTATATAATTGTACAGTAGCAATTTGTAGGTTGATTTTTTTATTTATTTATTTATTTTTTAAATCTCAGAAAACACCTGGATGGTACTGTCTGTGTTCAGAAAACCTGTTTCTTTTTGTTTTTTTTCCTCTAGCGGTGCATTAAATACACACTTCACCTTTAACTTTCACCTTAGTTGCTCCCTTTTTTGTTTGCACCCTTTTTATTAAGCTTTAGAAATGATTTATACATGCACAAATCTTTTGGGGTTGGTAAGTTTAATTCTTATTATTTTCAATTTAGTGAACAGTTGTGCTGCTTTAAATATATGCTTAATATGCTTTATATGTTATTTGTATCCAAGCTGAATCATAGCTTAATTTATATAGAACAATTTACCGACCCCAAATGTTTCTGCAATCATGTTTAACATTTTTTACTTACTGCTTGGCAGCATAATTGATTTTAGTACCTTAATATACTTGATGTATAAATGTTTAACACTGTATAGTTATATAGTGCTCGTTTATTTCTTTTTTGTTCTCTTTCTTTCTCCATCTGATCACAGACTCAGTCCAGCATGTGTCTGACAGCAGGCATATAATGGTGTATCACCGGGGCCGTTACTTTAAAGTATGGATGTTTTATGATGGACGGTTACTCTTGCCAAGAGAGATTGAGCAGCAGATGGAGAGAATCCTGGCTGACACGTCCGAGCCACAGCCCGGAGAGGAAACCCTGGCCGCCCTCACCGCAGGGGACAGGTACTCACAAAAGCAGGAGTCACTGCCGCTTTCCTGTCATTTTTTTTGTCTGATCTCTTGTAACTGCTATAGAGCTTTAGTGGAGAGCAGTGTTGGGTGTAATTACTGTAAATGATTATTTTTGCTAAAAAGTAAAGTAAGGCATTACTTTTTATTTTTAGGTAATTTAATTACTAGAACTTGCCTTAAATACTGCAATAAATTCAATAGATCTGTATAAATCAATTCATAATAACAGAGTAATTCTATTTTGGTATACAAATATATTTTACAGAATAATTATACTATTTCTCAACTAAAGGTTACATTTATTGTATAATTGTATATATGTATTTTTTGTTATTCAGATATTTTGCATAATAACCTGATTTTCCAACTAAAGAATGTTTGATTTTTCCAGACAATTGCAGATGCTTAAGAAACAATCAAATATGAAATTTGTCAATATATGGAATGAAACACGGTGTCAGTACTTTGAACATTTTTAAGGTTTGATACATGTAATGTTTGTCTTTTTTAGTTTTAAAATGAAAGCAAAAGGTTCTGTTTTACTCA
This sequence comes from Danio choprae, assembly GCA_903798125.1. NCBI lineage: Eukaryota > Metazoa > Chordata > Actinopteri > Cypriniformes > Danionidae > Danio > Danio choprae. The sequence continues at coordinate 883,308 of CAIGQW010034093.1, forward strand.
AACTTAAATTATTAAAGTAGTTGAATTGAATTCTATTGTATATGAGATTCATATGGATTTTAAGTAGTATTTAGTCAAGTAATTAAATTACTTTTCAAGCAGAGTAAATAGAAAAGTAATTTAAATACAATTTTTTTTGATGTAATTAATAATGAATTACTTTGTTGAAGAAACTTACCCAACACTGGTGCAAAGAGAGTTTAAAATGAGGTCCTAATTTCTTCTTTTTAAACTGTTACTTGTCATCAGAACACAATAGTTTAACCTGTGTTTTCTATGTCTCTCTATCTCAGAGTCCCATGGGCTTGTGCACGCAATGCCTACTTAAGACATGGTATGAATAAGAAGAGTTTGGATGCTGTGGAGAAGGCTGCTTTCTTTGTTACACTGGATGACACAGAGCAGCGATTTGATCAGAAAAACCCTGTGGAGTCTCTGGACCGTTACGCTAAATCACTGCTCCATGGGAAGTGTTATGACAGGTGAGGAAGACACCAGAGCAATATTAAGAAAAAGTTTCAAGGAACGAGGTCCACATGTAATTTATTATGGTAATTTTCCATTAGGTGGTTTGATAAGTCCATAAACTTGATCATCTTCAAGAATGGAACAATGGGTCTTAATGCAGAACATAGTTGGGCCGATGCTCCAATCGTGGGCCACCTCTGGGAGGTACGCATGCATACATTAATGGCATTCAAATGTTTGGGATCACTGAGGAATTCATTCAGTTCACTTCAGTTAACTAACATCAACAAGTACAATAGATTAAATAACGTTAACTAAGTGACCTAATTCTTTTAAAGTGTCAACCTTTTAAATAAAAAAAACCAACAACTTGCTTTTAGATTGGCATCACTTCTTGTCAAAATCATCAGACACTAAATGACAGTCGAGCTGTTTTTAACATTCCAAAGCTGAAGATGAAAATTCTGCCATCATTTACTCACCCTTGACTTGTTCCAAATGAGTTTTTTGTTATGTTAAACACAAAGGAAGATATTTTGTGTATGTTGGAAACCTGTAACCATTGACATCCATAGTAAGAAAAACAAATACTATAGATGTCAATAGTTACAGGTTTCCAACATTCTTCAAAATATCTTCTTTTATGTTCAACAGAACAAAAAAAACTTGGTCACACTAAAAATGTAATATTCATGCTATTAAAAACCATTAACTCATAAACTCAATAAGATACTAATTAGCTGCTTAATCATAGTAAAGTAGTAGTTGAGTTTAGGTATTTGGTAGGATTAGGGATGTAAAATATCGTAATAAGCCAGTAGTGAATAGTTTGTTACTTAGAGTTTTACCAAAAACTCAAACTGGTTTGGAACAAGTCAAGGAAAGGGAACAAGACAATGGAATAAATTGAAAATAATTTCCTTTTTTAAACCTAATAGCAGTTACAGTTGGTGGATATATTTTGTACCACATCTTAATCAGTAATTTGTATCATGATTTGGCACACTAATGCTTTAGCATGCTGCTAACATGATTTAGCACTGGTAGCAAACAAAGTACTACTGCTAATATACATCTTAATTACATTTTTCATCAAGCAAGTGCTCTCGATGGACCCTGTGAAACTGGGCTACACAGAAGATGGTCACTGTAAAGGAGAACCTCACGCTAATCTACCTGGACCTCAGAGGTTGCAGTGGAACATCCCAACTGAGGTCTGTGCATGCTGTACTGTAAATGTGCTGATTACTGTCTCTTCCTGCTTGAATGGATATGAAAAAGCCGTAAAGATGCCTGTTAAGGCATACGATGGTGTAAGATTTTCTAGTTGCCATAATTTTGTTACTAAAGGGATAGTTCACCAAAAAATCAAAATTGTCAATAATTACTCACCCTCATGTCGCTCCAAACATTGAAACCCTTGTTCATCTTCTCAAGACAAATAAAGATATTTTGGAGGAAATCCAAGAGCTCCCTCTTCCTCCATAAACAGCAGACTCATTCAATGTCCAGAAAGGTACCAAAAAATTATCGAAACATTCCTTGTGTCTTCAGTGGTTAACATAAAAAAAGAACAACTTGATTCAACAATTTCTTCTTCTTCGTGTCAGTATTGGGCACACAAACGCTGTGCACTGATATAGCCCAGATGTCTCGTGACTTCCTCTGAAACAAAGCTTATAAGGTAATGTGTCAGATTTGTGACCCTTGAATGTGCACCCTATACTGACACTGAGGAGAAGAAACTGTTAAATAAATAAATAAAGTCATTATTTTTGTTTTATGAAGGGCAGGGTATTCTTTTAGCTAGATAATATTCAGGAATATGTTCTGTTATGATGATGCTTTTTAGGTATTTCTCTGGACTTGTTGGGACTGTTGCTATCTATGGAGGATGAGGGAGCTCTCAGATTTCATCTAAAATATAAGGTCTCAGGGGTTTGGTTGACATAATTTTCATATTTTTCATTTGTATTGTTTTATTGTTAGGTTTAAGAAAATAAAAGTCAATGATTTAAAATTAATTTTAATCGGTTGTTAAACAGCAAAAAAAATTTACTTAAGATTAATCTATGCTAAGGTTTTATCATCAGGTCAGTTTAATTAACTAATGTTAACAATTGAAGCCTTCATGTAAAGCATTAACAAACAGTAGACTGGAGAAATCAGAACCGTTTTAAACTGAATCTCAGGCATGTCATAGACTCATAGGCCATATTAAAATAAATATTAAAACATAGTCCATATAAAGTGAATAATTATATAAAATATAAATAATAATATAGTAGATATGTCTAAATATTTTTCTAAACTTCCTGAAAGTTCAAATATTAAATAATTATTTACAGTATTTTGATGTTTCCACTGTAACAATATCACAGTTGTTCACTATCACAATACAGCACGTCTAAAGGGATATTGCACACTGAATCCAAAATTTCTGTCCATTAATTTCGCTTGTTAAATTTTTTTTTTTATTTGACTTCACTTTGTGTTTATCATAATGACACACTGCCTCCAAAACATTTGTGCATCATTAAAAAAATCAAATCGGGTTAAATTTTTTTTCCATTTTTCGTACACGAAAAGGTGTTTTGACAGTTCAGAGCCACCGCACAAGTGTAAGACAGAATGTCGTCACTTGAGACTTTAATGCAGATCACTTTAAATTTTTCGGATATGAATATGAAAAAAAAAACGCATACGAAAATCCCGGACTTCAGTGTGCAAAGATATTAAGTCTGTTAATTTGACGTTCTGTCTGGTGTGCTTTTTATTTCGTGGCAGTGCCAAACTATGATTGCCAATTCTCTGTCTGTGGCCGAGGCTTTGGCTGATGATGTGGATTCTCACATCATCCCCTTCAGTGACTTTGGTAAGGGCTTGATCAAGAAGTGCAGGACCAGTCCAGATGCCTTCATCCAGCTTGCACTGCAGCTGGCCCATTTTAGGGTAGGCCATCCTATTGTTCAACTTCTGAAATATACAATGTAGTGAAATATGCCGCCTTGTTGCTTCATATTGATTTTTCATTGTACAGGACAAAGGAAAGTTCTGCCTGACTTATGAGGCATCCATGACCCGTTTATTCAGAGAAGGCCGTACAGAAACGGTGCGCTCCTGCACCACAGAATCCTGTGCTTTTGTTCGTGCCATGAACAGCAATAATACGGTACCTTGCCAAAATTATTATGTAAAAACCATAGAGGAGGGGGTGAACTCTATCAGCGCAGATATGGCACAGTAACTGCTTTTGTTTTGCTTGTTGTAGAGAGAACAGAAGCTCCAGTTACTGAAAAATGCAGCTGAGAAACACCAGCAGATGTACAGACTGGCAATGACTGGTCATGGCATTGACCGCCATCTCTTTTGCCTCTATGTGGTGTCAAAGTACCTTGGACAGGACTCTCCTTTCCTCAAGGAGGTGTGTTTTTATTCATTTAAGGGGTTTAGAAATTAAAGAATGAAACAAAGTATGATACAGTTACAAAAATATGGGATAATAATGTATTTAATAATTTCTTAATTTTTAAAAATGTATTTAATAAGATGCTTTATGATGACACTAGAGACTTTTTACATTGTTGCATTTTTTTAGCTTTCAATTTGTCAAAAAAAATGCTATGATTTCCACACAAGACCGAATTATTGGAATTAATCAAAGAATTTCTGGAGAGTCATATGAAGCTGAAGACAGGAGTAATGATGCTTATTTAAAATGAAATACTTTGTGATACTTTATGAAACAAAACATAATTTTACGGCTTTTCCTATAGTTTGATTTATAGTGACCAAAAGGACTAAATGGCCTCAAAACCTATACATTGAATTAAACTTTAAAGGGTACAGTTCACCCAAAAATGAAGATTTACTCATCCTCAAGTAGTTTCATACCTTTGGGTATAAAGAATGATATTTTTAAGAGCATTGGTAACTAATAGCCTTTGGCATCCATAGTAGGAAAAAAACACACTTTATGGAAGTCAATGATTAACCGTTTCCGTTTTGTTTTTTAAACACCTTCTTTTGTGTTCAACAGAAGAATGAAAATCAAACAGGTTTGGAACAAGTGGAGGATGAGTAAAAAAACTATCCCTAATCTGGGGGAAATATAGAAACAAATTGATGTCACCATGGTAACAGTGTCCTTATGATACTAGGATCTCACTATGTCCACTTGATTGTCCAAATTTAATTATTTGTGTGGGCTAAAATCTGATCAGAGGCCTCTGAAATGTATTTCCTGAAATGGGATTTAAGTGGGGTTTCAAACCACATACAAATGTTGCTTGAAATTCCTATCTAAATATTGTCATTCACACTTTCTAAATATGATCAGATTCCAATCGCATATGAGCAAAAATACTGACAGTCTGAGGAGAATTCTGATTTGCTTAACAACTAATATTATTTAACCCAAATATGTTTTAATGTAAAGTCCAACCCTCCTTGTGGCTGCAGGTGCTGTCAGAACCCTGGAGACTCTCCACCAGTCAGACTCCTCTACAGCAGGGGGAGCTGTTTGACCTGGTCAAAAACCCAGAGTTTGTGACTAGCGGAGGAGGCTTCGGACCAGTGAGTCTTTCATACGTGACATAATCTGGCAAATAAAAACAAAACACAGTGAAAAGAATGATGTTTAATCTTTGTTTATGATAGGTTGCAGATGATGGTTATGGTGTGGCTTACGTGATTGTTGGAGAAAAACTCATCAATTTCCACATCTCTTCCAAGCGTTCCAGTCCAGAGACTGTGAGTACACACACAACAACAAGTGCTGTTCCCTTTTCATTAGTAGCTGTTTCGTCCGCATATTTTTGTCAATATCGACATACCAGATTAAAATCTTAAAATGCAGATAGAAAATGTATGAGCTTAATATATTCTTGATTCTTGAGCATAATATAAGCATAAACAGTCATTGCGCAAAAAACAAATCTCAAATCTTAAAACTCCTATCACTTTGCTTAAAAATATCATATGATTGGTCTGGTAGTTAGTCTGGCTATCCAGGTTGTTGCTAGAAGTGATACAGTTGTGGCCCGAAGTTAACAGTAATTATTTATAAAATTACCCATTAATTGTATTTTACTAACATCTACCCCAACCCCTACAGTAATGTAAAAACAGTAATTATACCAAGTATTATTCAAATTATTTATTAAATTACCAAGTAAATTTAATTTTATTTATGTCTACCCCCACCCCAACCCTCAAATATTATTTATTGTTGTACATTGTTACAAAAGGTATGCTATATTGTATCCGCAGCTGTATCCCATCTAGACTTTATCCACTCTATCCACAAGGGAACCACAGAGGAGTGAAGCTTTAAATAGGAAAATGATCAAAAAGGGAGATGCTAATGGTCTAATCTGATTCAATGATTTATGCTAAGCTAAGCTAAAAGTGATCCCAAAAGACCCAGACATCGGCTGAATGGATTTAAAAATGGCAAAACCTCAGCTGTTTAACTCTAGTGGACTTGTAAAACTTGGTTTATTTCCTTAAAAAGTGCAGTGTTTCTTTAGGAAAGTACTGGGTTATATTGATTACTTACAGGTTAAGGTTAGGTTTAGGGATTGTACCTAATTATTACCCAGTTTAATTACTGTGAGAAGCGCATTTTATGTATATTTTAAACAGGACCGTAAAATAATGTGCTGCCTCAGAGAAAACACAATAAACACTAAAGGGTGAAGGTAATGTGTGAAAAATAAAAATAGTGGCTTTCTTGGTTGCCCCAAATTCAGCTGCATTTTAAATCATGATGTTTTGTTTCACTTTCCCAGAAAGTGATGATTTTCTGTCCTGAGACCTAGGATGAAAACTACAAAACTTTTCAAATGCTTAATTATTCAAAACTTTCAGATAGTTTAAATCTGCAACTTTTGGATTTATACTAGGGTGTGCAGTATTTAGCATTCATTAATATCTTTTTTCTTTTCTTCTAAATGAATAAGTCATAAGTCATTCTCTCAAAACAGATACTTGCTGCCACCTACTGGCAGTTTTAGTGTCATATTCTTTACTTATCTGTGGCTCATTGTTTTTACAGAAAACCCCTCTTTTTTTTCTTTTCTTTTGAAAAAATGAATTATTATTGTTCTCTGTACTTTTTAAAGCTTGGGTGATTGTTCTCTTAATCTATTTCTTTCCCGTGCCCATGTTTCTTCAGGATTCTCATCGCTTCGGAAACAATATCCGACGAGCTATGATTGACATGTTGGAGCTGTTTCAGCTTGACAAAAAAGACCCAAAGTGATCAGAATGATGAAAGGATTGTGCTTTTAATAACTCATGTCAGCTTAATTGTATATTAGCACTGTTGACAGAAGATTTTTTTTTTTCCTGCTTGTGTAGTCTTGTTTGTTTGCATGTGTCTGTGAGATGCAGCATATGACGGAGATAAGTTGGGAGGGAGTGCGAGATCTCTGTGTGTTGTTGCAGAATATGTGCTGGTGCCTTAACATGTGTCTTAACCGAACAGTTCAATGCAGGTGATCGAAAGTAAAACTGCATTTCATTACCAGGACATGCTTTCACTTTCAGCTCTCAGTGGTTTACTGAGATAGACACACACTTCAGTACATGACATTGTCTTGAAAAGATGTCAAGGAGCACAGAAATTCACTTGGCTGTGTACAAATCAAGCAAAACAGAGCTCTCATGTTGCATTTTGATATTTTGCAGTTTTCCAAATTCAGTATTATGAATGAAGGGAAATATGAGATTATGATATGTTTTTGAATACTCAAAGTGTGCAGTCGTTGAAAATGAATTTTGGTCATTTAAACCGGCCTGTTTTTATTGGTTGATATTGTTTTGATTCTGCATTGAACGGTCTGTTTTAATGAGGGTTGTGTTAATGCTTAGCAGATGCTTTATCACATTAATTGTACATTTCATTTTTGTTTTTTTAATTTGAGTTCATTTCTTTTGTGTTCATCATAATTGATGTTCGCTCTTTGAGTGTTGTATACTGTAATGATGTTGGAAATCATTGTTAAAAAACTGATTTGAGACTCGGTTATTTATTTTGATATCACTCATAATGTGTAATGGGTGTCATTGCAAAGTACATTTCAGAAATTTAGGAAAGCATTAAACATAAGAATAGTCTAAATTCTTGTTTTGTTCTCAATTCTTCAGGTCCAGTTTGTAATAAATTGACCTAAACATAATCTATGGGAATTTCAAATTTGATTTCCACCCACTTTCGTTTTATTGCTATTATCTCAGAAAATCACTTATTTCTTTGTTTCATCACAAAATATAGGCCATTAAAGCCATCTCTTCTTAATAGGCTGCAAAAATGTAATTGTTTTGGTGTAAATGGTTGATTATTGTTCAGCTACAGCTTAAAGAAAAATGTTGAAACTTTCCTGTAAAAATGTGAAAAGAGACAAGTTGACTTAACTTAAACTGAAACAACTTATTGCAGCTTGGAACTGCTAAGTTAAATATTTAAAATTATGCACATAGTTTGTTTACATCAATTTAAGGCAATGGGTTTACTCACTTTAAACTCAACTAATCGTTTTAAAAACAACAGGTTTGCTCATTTTAAGTAAAGTTGACTAATCTTTTTTTTACAGTGCAGATGGCATAAATTACTGTACAGTAATCAACATTTGAAGTGGATTAAAAAAAGATTTGATCTCAGACAAGAATGGGTGTTGTTCAATAGTTTAGGACAATTTTGATGAAAGGTTTTGATCCACTTTAAATTTTGAATCCATAAAAAGTTAAATAAAAGGTTAAGGTTCATTTTATATATATATATAAATAAATATCTAAAAAAATAATAAAAAAATATATATAGATAGATAGATAGATAGATATAGAGATATAGATAGATATAGATATATATAGATAGATATA
>CAIGQW010034093.1:892059-904562 GCA_903798125.1 Danio choprae
TTTAAATGTTCTTTAAACATCATTCCCAAATGATGTTTAACAGATTCAGGAATTTTTCACAGTATTTCCTATAATATTTTTTCTTCTGGAGAAAGACTTATTTGTTTTATTTTGCCCAGAATAAAGAATAAAGTTGTTAATTAAAAAAACAAAAAAAAAAACATTTTAAGGTCAATATTATTAGCCCTCTTAATAATTTTTTTTTTCAATTGACTACAGAACAAACCACTGTTATACAATGACTTGCCTAATTACCCTAACTTGCCCAATTTACCTAGTTAAGTCTTTAAATTAGTGAGGTCTAGTCTAGGAAAATATTATGTATATTATGTACTGTCAGTCATTATAAATCAGTTATTAGAAATTAGTTATTAAAACTATTATGTTTAGAAATGGGTTGAATTTTTTTTTCTTTTCATTTAACAGAAATTGGGGGAAAATGTACTAACAATACAGCAGGGCTAATAATTCAGACTTCAACTGTAATTGCAGAAACGATACAAATTGCATTGCACACAAGGTGCTTTTAAATGGAAGTCCAATGTAAAATGTACATACAAAAAGAACCGTTGATTAAACCATTTACAAAAGACAGATCTTTTAACTTCCATGAAACCTTCTAGTTCTGCATATCATTGAACCTTTATTTTTGAGAGCATATGGGGCGAATTTAAAAGTGCACAAAATAATTGCACATCTGAAAAAAAAAGTGGATGCTTTTTTTTGCTACTGTCAGATACTTCAAACACTTGACTGTCATTTTAAATCTAAATCAATAAAGCTGAATCTGCAATTTCTGCACATCAGCATTTGTCTGAATATGGACTGCATTTTAGAGTAATGATACTCATTCTTATGAGGTTTGGACCAGGTTTAAGATATTTTTCATAACTGTAAAGCAGCAAGTCATGAAATGCTCTCATTTTAGCTTTCTTTGGAAAAACTTACCACAGATTCTTTAATATTTTCATGTATACCAACAACTATATTTTTAAACGGCATCATTTTGCATACATTTCCTACAGACTCTCCAATTATATAGTACATTTTTAAGTTACTGTCAAACAGATGTGCACAGTTATCTGTAACGATAAAAAAAAAAACCTTAAACATTTGGTTTTGACTATATCACTCAAATGATCACAAAAACTTTGTGTGTGGCTTTGGTCAGGTTACTGATAAAAGAATAATGAAGCATGAATTAAACATTTGGAGTGAGCTGCTACATTTTGCAGACATGTAATAGTGTTGTGATGTTCCAGCAAACACCTGTTACAAATGAACTGGTTAAAGTGGCAAATATGGATGTACAGTCGTGGCCAAAAGTTTTGAGAATGACACAAATATTAGTTTTCACAAAGTTTGCTGCTAAACTGCTTTTAGATCTTTGTTTCAGTTGTTTCTGTGATGTACTGAAATATAATTACAAGCACTTCATACGTTTCAAAGGCTTTTATCAACAATTACATGACATTTATGCAAAGAGTCAGTATTTGCAGTGTTGGCCCTTCTCTTTCAGGACCTCTGCAATTCGACTGGGCATGCTCTCAATCACTTTCTGGGTCAAATCCTGACTGATAGCAACCCATTCTTTCATAATCACTTCTTGGAGGTTGTCAGAATTAGTGGGTTTTTGTTTGTCCACCCGCCTCTTGAGGATTGACCACAAGTTCTCAATGGGATTAGGATCTGGGGAGTTTCCAGGCCATGAACCCAACATTTCAACGTTTTGGCCCCCGAGCCACTTAGATATCACTTTTGCCTTATGGCACGGTGCTCCATCGTGCTGGAAAATGCATTGTTCTTCACCAAACGGTTGTTGGATTGTTGGAAGAAGTTGCTGTTGGAGGGTGTTTTGGTACCATTCTTTGTTCATGGCTGTGTTTTGGGGCAAAATTGTGAGTGAGCCCACTCCCTTGGATGAGAAGCAACCCCACATATAAATGGTCTCAGGATGCTTTACTGTTGGCATGACACATGGTAGCGCTCACCTTTTGTTCTCCGGACAAGCCATTTTCCAGATGCCCCAAACAATCAGAAAGGGGCTTTGTCTGAGAATATTTAAACATATCAAAATCGGTATATATATATATAAACATAATAAATAATGTAAGTAATTTCCATTAGACTGATTAAGGAGCATTTGGTTTTAAAATACAAAAACACAGTATTTACTTCTTAGCGGATCCACTTTTAAGGTTAGAGACAATTTGTTCATGATTATTTTTAAGAACAATTTTTTTTATAGATGACCTCTCCACGAAGCTTCCCGAGGATGAACTTCACTTTCTTAGATTGCTTTTTTAACTTTATTTACATATTTACATATGCTATATTTTGTAGCATATGAAAGTTTATTTGTGAGTTTATCTGGTAATCTCCCTGTTTCCAACAACAGAGTATCAAGTTAAGGCTTTTCCACAGTCCTTGTCGAAAATCTATTTTTTAAAAGGCTTATCTATGAGCACAGAATTGCACATTTTCATGCAAAGTGGCTAATGGTGCTATTCCACTGCTAAAACATTACTGTTATTAATACGCTAGTGAGTGCAAAATGGTGATTGGTGTAAAGATTAGAGAGTGACTGGGTTACATCAGGAATGCAAATAGAGGCCTGAACAGCTTCTTCCAAACATGTCAAAAACAGCCCGAGCAGACCAATGCCTCAAATTGCCATGCTAGCTACACATATTATTTAGATAGTAGTTTAAACATTATTTATTTAGTTTATTCATTATTAGCTCCTGCTTTAAAAGAGCTAAAATCCCATGTCAAGTCATTTGACTCTGCCGTCATCACTTTGTACCACTAGAGCGTGCCATAGTGAACGTATCATGAACTTCAAGAGATGCTTCACACATTCTCAATGCTGACATCAGTGTACAAAATGATCTATATGCAACTTTGTGTAAGCTTTCTTCTATCTAGGCTACATTATGACAGGAGTACTGCAAGCATAACATTTTATAAAAGTTAAATAAGAGTTCCCAAATTAATTAATATAATTATCCATGTTTATTTTCGCCACAATATTAGCACTGATATTAATGTCCAATTGCTACTTTCACTTTAAGACCTTTGCATGACACTGGCTGTTGTTTCAGACAGACAATTGAGAGTGTTTTTGCTAAAGCTGCATTATGAGCACTTTCAGGCATGTCTGGACATGTTGAGTGTTCATTCATTTCCATAACAATTTATTACACTTTGTTCAGTCTGGTGTTTGTCTTATGTATATTTATAATATTTACGAATATCTATAATATCCTGTTTTGTTAGATACTATAGTTATTTGTGTGTTGAATACGTGATCGTCGTGATCAGTCTAAAAACGGACTGAGCTGCTTTTTAAAGTGAGGCTAAATCCCTGTCTGGTTTCACATGAGACGGCGCGCGCGCACACAATGGGTCACCACAGTTGTCGTGTGAGGGTGAAATTTCAGCACGGTGTCTGTCTGCATTCACTGGAATGCGTTTGCAACCCCCTTTGTTATGGTGAGAAGCTGGAAGAATGTTCCGTCAATTAAAATTCCTTGGGCTGACCTGTTGCCAAAAGGTATTTTAAAGCTGGGGCTATTTGACTAAGAATGCGCGTCGTCATTGGCGAGCAGGTACTCATCAGCTGAGTGCGCGTTCAAGCACAAACCAGCAGTGAGCGCTGCACTTTCACAATATTTCTGCATAATCTGTATCAAATCGGGTCATATTGCTTTTTGTGTGTTTCAGGATTTTCGAATCAGACGAGCGGAAAACCTGCAGCAATTAAACTGCACTGCCGGTCGACGGTTTGGTTTTGCTTTTTTTTGGTTGTTTTTAAGGACCCTTCTGCTCGTCAATGCTGCGATTAGTTTTATTATAGATACAATAAAAACATTGTGAATTAATTGTATTTTAAATTATATTCACACAGATGTTTTAAAGCGAAATATTACTTTTTTACTATTTATTTCTTTATGTATTCATTTAGTTAGCTATATATTCAGAATTGTGAGCAGAAGAGATATTAACTAATTTTACAGTTTTCAAACTTTTAAGCAGAAGCCTGCTGTATAATAATAATAATAATAATAATAATAATAATAATAATAATAATAATAATAATAATACGTATAAAGCGTTTTCCCCCTCATTGCACTTAAGGAGAAATGTATCCAAATCTACATTACACATTACATATTTGGGCAAACTGGCTAGATTGGAAAATCATTTCCGTGAACTGGACCGTTCAAAGAACGAGCTGAAACACTTATTTTCTGCTTGTGTCTGTTTTCAATCTTCTAAACATGGTGTTTGCAATTGTTTTAAGTCTTTTGTGATCAAAGTATTTTATGGACATAGTAGGCTGCACAATATTATAAGTGTCATAGAAGAAGTTCTCGTTTAACGATTCTCTTTTTTTCTGGCTGGGTTTAAGCGGTTCACAGAAAAAGAAAAAAAATTAGAGGGGAAAAAAAAGATCCGATTCAAAAGAACCACTCGTTCACCAATCGGACATCGCTACTGGGTAAGGGGCGAGGGGCGGGTGTTAGTATAAATTTCCTCTCGCTACATATTCCTTGCCTGTCCTCTGAACTTTGAGACAGCCACAAGCATCACTCAGAGATATGCAACAGACTGGAAACTAAACAAAGCACCTCTTTAGTACAACAGAAAGTAAACGTCGCTTTCCACAAACCGCCTGCCATGGATAATTACCATGTATTCTGTGCATCTTGCCGAAAAACGGAGGAAAGACGAACAACGGTAAGAGAAAGTGACAATGACATGCATTCAGCACGTTTTAATAATTGCATAGTTGTGGATATTTATACTCGTGTGATGTTGAGTATTTATGTAAAACTTAAGGAAAAGTTTGGAGAATCATCCTCATTTGGAGGCTTTGAGGGATTTAAGTGCAGCCACTTGATTGTATCATTGATACGGATAATAACCGCGTCTCCTCAATTACTTTCTACTCTCTCGTATCTGCCTTTGTGATTAAAATCAGCACAATCACATCAGTAACATCTGTTAAAGCACCGGACTTGTGAAGCGACTCACTCAAATCTGTTTTCATTTCACAGATGCGCTCACTGATACTCTTCATTCTGTTATTGTCCGTGTTAATATCCAACGTAGCGGCGGGGGAGACTCTCTGTGGCGGAGAACTGGTGGATACACTTCAGTTTGTGTGTGGAGCAGAGGGCTTTTATATCAGTAAGTCTATCTCTCTGGTGATTGTCAAGAAATGTAAACATTTACATAGCCATTTGTCTTGCAGTTGTAGGTTTAAATTGAGTTGTCTTTTAAATAGCTTATTGTATATTTTTATGAGTACTACTGACTGTCACAATGAGTGTATTAATGAGGAAACGTCCCTTTTATTGAGTTCTCAATGCAAGCCATTAGTGCAGTTAACTGCTGTTAAATGTAATTGTTTTGGGGGGGGGGGGGGGGGGGGGGTTTTGAATTTGTGTTTTTTTGTTTTGCAAACTCTCTCTCTCTCTCTCTCTCTCTCTCTCTCTCTCTCTCTCTCTCTCTCTCGCTCTCTCTCTCATCTTCTGTATTCCTATCAGATGACGGTGGACTTCCCCCTTTTGTACCTCTCCTGCTGTTCTTTATCTTTTATCTATGTTTAGTAGGCAAATGGCAAGGTTAAAGGATCCGTTTTGCTAGCTATTCACACATCCCTGGGAACATAGAACAATATTTGTTTTTCTGTTCTTTGTGACATTTCAAAGTCCTAATCAAATCCGCTAGTGTCCAAACTAAAAAGGGAATCACAAACAACAGGCACGAAAGAAAGGAATCTGTTGATGCTGTCTCCAATTTCAGAAATCCTAAGAACATGCCAGCAGCCACATGTGGGATTTGGTGAAATATAAACAATAGGGTGTGAATTGGTAGCGTTGGTAGCTTTCCAGGGGAACCCCCGGAGTTGATCGCTTACCTTCTCTTCCCCCACCCAGGCAGGCCGAACAGATCAAACAGCCGCCGTCCTCAGAGAGGAATAGTTGAGGAATGCTGCTTTCGGAGCTGCGAGCTGCGTCTGCTGCAGCAGTACTGTGCCAAGCCGGTGAAGTCAGAGCGAGATGTTTCCTCCACCTCGCTGCAGGTCTTCCCAGTGTCACAGGCTCTTCACAAGGTACATGAAGCTGCTTATCTCCCCCCATCCCCCCCGGCGAAAAGCCCAACACAATGATTTTGCTGAACCCACAAACACAGACTCAGACTAGACAGGCTAGTCAGACACGCAGCCTGTTTTTATCATGCCAAAATCAATATTAACCATGTCTCCACTCTTAGAATCGCTGAGCGATGTGGAAAACAGCACAGATCATCAGAAATCTTTAGGCTGCATTAAAGACTATGTAGGAACAGCAGGGAGATAGTTAGTTGCACAAACAAAAGGCCATGGTAACACCATGAAACTCCACTGGACAGCATGCACAATGATGTCATTATTCCAAGCACCAAAACAAGTACAAGTGTTGTGCCGCATTCTGGCAAATTTTTGTGCCATGTGCTCTTGGCATGGAAATATGTTAAGCGTTGGCAAGACAGTTGGCCAGCTGGCCATGGCTTGGATTGGAAAATAACAAAAAACAAACAACCCAACAACAACACAATAGTCACCACCACTTGAGAATAGTATATTTGCATATTTGGATATCATTCAACAATCGTTTTTTTTATCTGTGCTGTAAAAAGTGGTGATATACAATTGTTACCTTGAAATGAACTACCCTAAAATCGGAATATATACTTTGGTGATATTCAAAATATATAGTTTTCAGTGTAGTCAGGATGTGCTTACTAGAGCTTAATAAAGAGCAGTTAATATATGTGACAAAGTCATTAGTAGTTTTGAAGCTACTGGCCATATTCATAATCATATTTTCCTTTACATTTATAATTATGCTGATTGCATAAAATGTATACATTTAATCCTTTCAAGCATTCTTTTGTAGTTGAACAAACAACCCAAAACTTTAAAGCCAGTAGATAATATGACTAATCAGTGGGTTTCAGAAACTACAAACTACATTTCTTTTCTGTTTTTCAGGACACCATAAATGTGAAGTATTCCAAATATGAAGTATGGCAACAAAAAGCTGCCCAGAGGTTAAGGAGAGGAGTCCCATCCATTCTGCTGGCCCGAAAGTTTAGGAGGCAGGTGGAGAAAATCCAAGATGAGGAGCAAACCAGTTTCCACCGGCCCCTCATGACCCTGCCCAACAGACAACCTGCCATCGTCCCACACGTCCAGATCAGCACATCCCAAAAATGATGGCCAGCCATCCCAAAAGGCAACAAACAAAGGATTATAGCCAAATCTTGGTCAGTAGAGGCACTTTTTCATGAGTCATACCACTCGCCCGCCAAAACCAGATTATGAACACTCTGTGTGTTATCAGCCTTCGAAATGCAAGAAGTTAACTTTGAATATAATGTGAAAGAAGAGATGAATGCAGTCTTGGTGCATATCATGGGCATGCCCAGAACTGATGCTGAGGAAGTTGCCAGAACGCACATCAAAAGTCTGTCATCTGCAAAAGCATTTATGTTTCTGTCTTGCTTGCACCCTGTTTTGAATGTCATATTTTAGGGTATGAATTTCTTGAGATTAGAGTCCTTGACCTGCACCTTTAAAGTGTCACACCTGTGACATGAAGACAGAGTAAAGAAAATGTTGGCTGGCTGTGGAAAGCCAGGGACTGATGTTAACAGCACTATTTTTTACTGGACTGCGAAAAATGGTAATTGTGGTGCTAACTTTGCAAAAGGAGTTTGCTCAAATTTTTCCGTTTTAGGAAAAAAAAAAGCACAAGATTGTATTCAAAAGACAATTCAGCAAGGCTTGTCGTTTGGAGATGATCCCAGCCAAGAAAAAAAAAAAAACTTTCCAAGCTTGGTTGTTCAAGATCCATATTCTGCTCTCTGGAGAATGAAGTTGAAGCCTTTGCTATCAAAAAAATAATGTGACATTGCAATGGAAGGCAGGAAGCTGAGGACATCTGCAATCAAGTAGGCCCAGTCTTGGAGTTGGGACAAGAGGAGTCTTGCATGTTTTGAGGTGTCATACTATGTATTATACAATAACATTCCTGTTTCCAGTCTAAGTTTCTGCCATTTTATCTTTGCAAATTGTCTTCACTGTTATGTAGACAGTATTTTACACTTATACACACAACAAAATAGAACAATCCTTATAAAGGGAAATCAGCAATAACCTTGCATATTTTCAACATACAATTGTAGTATTCCAGTGCTTTTGCTCGAAACAAACAAATGGAAAAAAATACTTGAATATGTATGAATAGTCTCATGAAATGTTGTCATTGACCCAAATATGACCAGTCTATCAAATTGAGCCACCAAACATTTTCTTTAAGTAATGGCACTGTATCATGGCATTATTTATTTTGATATGAAATCCATTCAAATCAGTCCCAATGAGAGATTACATGCACAACTTGCAGTTTTTTTTTTGTTGTATATTTTTAGTCATTTTGCTTATGTATGTATGTAGATGCTATGTACCAAAAAAAGTCTCCTTTTTTAAGTAAAGTCAATGGAAGCTTCCAAAGTTGTCCTGACTCACTTTTTAATGGCTTGTTTTACTCCCATGTTGCCCAATCTCAAGTCGATAGCTTTTGGAATGTATTGGGAACAGCAAAACAAGTGCATACACACACAGGCAGTGACCTGGCTGCCCTAAGGGAAGGGTGAAGGCTGGGGAACACTTACTCTTGATGATATGCTGACTAACCTTGACAAAATGCCATAGGTCAGCTCAGAAACATGCAGGCTCCATATCAGCTGTGCACCATGAAAAGGTGAGCCTCTTCTTTAGTGCCCTCAAAGTTTAGTTGTAGGTCTCTTCCTCAAACCAAGTCTTCTTTCTGAGGTCTGTTTATGAAGATATTGCAGTTCCAAGTATTTCTGAATCACAATAGATCAGTAAAACTTGTGTGCAGATCTCAAGTGACATATATATTACTAGTAGGAAGAACAGGGTTACGTGAAGCAAACAGTGGTTGCTTTATAGACAAGTTCCATAGTATTAGTTACTAATATATGTTATAGGTATATATTGCATTTATGGGCTAGTTAACATGTTGTTTTGATGGTCCCCTTAAGGCATTCTCTAAGTAACTTCGCAACTACGTGTCAGCTAGCAGTCGTTACAATAATGTTAGTCTGTCTGCTGCTTAATGTCTGCTACCACGTTTACTTTAATGGTCCTCAGTAGACATTCTACTGATTACTTAGCAAGTACATGCTAGTTTATTCTACTAGGCCTAAAGTAACAGTTTACTAATGTTGTAATAATTAGTTAGATGTGTAGTTGCAAAATTACTAATAGACAACAGAACTTACTGTCGCCCAACAAAAAAGATTCTGTCATTATTCAGTGACCCCCATTTAGCTTCAGGTGTGTCCCAATTTGCATGTGTTTAAAAATTCCAAAAAGAAAAGGTACACCTTAAGTACCCAAACAATTAACTTATTTAACCCACACACACACACACACACACACAAAAGTGAAATGTTGGACACTTCATGCACTCAATTGTATGCTTTAATTGTGTAGTTTAGGAAGTAAGCCTTCGATGTAGAATGAGAAATCAAGTTCATACAGTAGACGGTGGAGTAAATAGTCAATAAGTGCACTTTAAAGTGTATTGTTTGGGACACAGCTTATGACTCATTCTTCTGTGAAACACAAAAAACATAAAGAAATATTTAAAACAACCTTGAATTCCATTACCTTATTTTATACAGTGAGTAAAAACACTTTTATACACGTATACACATTCTGTCTTAAAATGTTACAGTCGGTCCATGTGTGTCCCACACAATATAATAAGTGAAGCTAAATAATATAAATCTCCCCCTAGTGGTGGGCTTCAGTATAAGACTGTATAGGTCATAAACCCCACCCTCTCCATGTATGGAACTCGAAAGTTAAACTCCAAAATCAAAGACAATCTGAAACCAATCATTTTATTTAATTCATTATATAACACTAATTTAAGTTCAAGTGTTTTTTATTTTTATTTTAAGTGTGCATTTATTTAGGTATATGCTATGCTATAATAGAGTTGAGGCTTTAGTTTGTGGGAGTTTAGGAGCATTACTTTGACATGATACTTTGACTTTGTACCCCTCGATCATGAGGACTACAGTATTCAGGCCTGGATGGTACATTTTGACTTCACTTTTATACAGCAGAAGTCAAGATATGTCATCTATTTTTTTCAGGTTAGGGTGTGCGTTTACTATGGGCAGTACAACAAATTAAAAACTGCTCTAAAAATGCTCACATTTGAACACCTCTCCATTTAAAAAACACTGAGCGCTCTTATTGAAAGCAACTGAAAAATAGAGGAATATGCTTGCCTCTGGAAAAAAATGCTTAATCAGCTTTGAGTCAGCAGAGTAACACACGCAAGTGCCATAATGCCCATTGTAAACACACACCTTTGTCGCGAAACTTTGTTGCGAATAAACTTGTTTTACAGTTTGTTTGTTTGTTTTCACACAAAAGTGTTCTTAAAGCTGCGAACGATTATAGTTGATCTACTGAAGTCACATGGGATATTTTAACAATGTTTTTGGATCATTTTCTTGACTTTGATCTTCTCTAGACCCTTGCTAAACATCTTAACTTCTGTTCCGAAGATGTAAGGAGATCTAAGGGGATTGAAACAACACGAGGGTAAGTAATTAATAACATAATTTTGTATTTTTAATACATAATTAAACAAAACAAAAGCAACGATAAGACAGTTTAAATACAACTGGATGCACATCGGGCCTCAGTTGAGTAGGTTTTACTATTTTACTTCATTTTATTACTTCAAAGTCTATTCAAAGAATCATTGTAAACATAACAAACAATTGCAAGTCAAATTTAGATAAACTCAAGCTTTAAAGGGGCAATAGAAGATCTTGTTAAATGCTAACGTTAGCCTGATGGCACTTAAATCGCCATCCAAAGTCACGCACACTAGACAACATCACTACAATCCATCACAACACAAGACTCTTTTGCAATTCTTGAATTAAATACCTGATATGCAGTATTTTTTTTATTTTTATGGTTGCCTAATTAAGTGGTTAGCACTGTCGCCTCACAGCAAGAAAGTCGTTGATTCGAATCCCGGCTGGACCAGGAGGCCTTTCTGTGTGGAGTTTGCATGTCTGCTTGGGTTTCCTCTGGGTGCTCAGGTTTCCATCATAGTCCAAAGACATGCGCAACAAGTGAATTGGGTTAACTAAATTGACTAAAGTGTGTGAATAGGAGACTGTGTGACTGTTTCCCAGCACTGAGGGTTGTACTCTCAATGCTGGATTACAACAGGAAGGGCATCTGATGGTAAAACATAAGCCAGAGTAATTGGTGGTTCAATATGCTGTGGCGACCCCTGAAAAAGCAGGAAATAAGCCAAAGAAAAGTGAGTGAGTAATTTGCGTGAGTGATTCCTAATCTAAATTCTTTAATGTAGAAATATAGAAAAACATAAATGTTGATGGGATATTCATTTAAGGGTGAACAATCGTATAAAACGGAGTCAGAAAAAATGTGCTCATGCACAAATTACTCCTGTGAAAATGCTTTGAATGTTGAGGTGTTATACAGGAGCCGCAACATTTTTAGTGGTAACCCCAGTTGTCTACACTTCATCCAGACTCACTCCACCCCAAACCCCAGGAAACTCTGCAGGCCTAAACCTGCTCCTAACAGTCTGCTTCATACCTTATGAATATTTGCAAAAGCTAAATGCCAGATATTAATTTGCCTGACTTTGTGCCTTGGGGGTGTTTATGTAAGACTTGGAGGAGTTAAGATGTGATTTAAGGACAGGCCTGTTTTCTTTAGAGCTCCAGGTTTGTGGAGCTATTATCAATATTAGGGGAAAAACAGGAATGGTACCTGAAGGCTGAACTTCAAAGGCTTTGACGTTCTTTAGTTCACTCAAACTATCCTTCAATCCATCAGCTCTCTCCTTTGTCATTTATCTGTTGTGCTGCCCTTGTTCTTACATGTTGTATCGTGGGAATTGAAGGATGTTTTTGTGTATATAAGAATGATGATTTATTCTTTTTGTGGTTGCTGTACATAAAATCTGGGTACAGAATCAGGTTAATGGGAAAGTGGATGATGGTGCTTGTGTCTGAGATCATCGCAAGCTTCTGTTCAAAAGATGTCTGGAGGAACAGATTCGCACTGACACAGTGTGCCTGTTGTTCAGTCTATTGTGTGAAGTGAAGGCTGCAACTATCGATGTCCAACTGAGCGAGATATCTGCTCTCTAATGTGTAGGCAAAGCCTGAAATCAGTCGCAGGCAAACAAACAATCGTTGAAGAGTCACGAAAGGTTTTACAGTTTCACAGAATGATAAACAGGGTGCGGATTACAAGGGGGATTGAATTAATGCTTGAACTGCCCTGAAGGATGCCAAAACTAGATAGATAGATAGATAGATAGATAGATAGATAGATAGATAGATAG
>CAIGQW010034093.1:907360-924267 GCA_903798125.1 Danio choprae
ACACACACACACACACACACACACACACACACACACACACACACACAAACACACACACTTATTATTATATTATGTCTTTTTTAAAGAATTTAAGAAATGTATTCAGCAAGAATTCATTGACAAAAAATGACATGTAAAGATTTATAATGTAGTATTTATAATGTTAGAAAATATTTCAGTAACGCAGTACATGAATACTTATGATGTGGGACATGTGCCTCAACAAGTACAGTCATAACAGGATGTTATTGCAAATCATTAGCTAACGATTCATAACAGCAGACAACCTGAACTTTAAATGATTGCTTTTAGTGCTTTGGCATTATATACGGAATATTGAATATCTAACATGTTTAAACGTACCGCAACAGAAAAGGTATTTAAATTATAATGATATTTCACAATATTACTCTTTTTAAGTAAATGCAGCCTTAAGGAGGCCTAATAACATACCTCAACAAAACCCCAAACATTTGAAAAGTAGTTTAAATGCACACAAAAAATCACATCCTTCCCTCTAAAATGAGCAAGCATTGATTGAATATTTTCGAAATAGATTGTTGACGTTGTTTAGCCAGAGTGAACCTCTGCAAAAACTTTGGTGCTTCACATTGCCGCATTGTTTACTGTAAATACGCCAACACATGTAATAGATTTTTTAAGTTCAGGAAACAAAGGGAAAGTCATTACCTCATACAAATTCCCGCTTTTGATCATTTTTTTTTCAGCCATCTAATACATCTTATTTTCCTTGTCTCTTTTGTTTTACAGGGCTTTTGAGATTCTAACTATTGATCCTGCAATGAATGAAACTGCTTATTGACAGCATATGTCATCAAAGGCATTACACAAATACAGAGCTTTTGTATTTGATTGAAGCGGTCATGTGAACCTTTCTTGTGAATGATTATTGTGAATGACAAAGGCAGACTTTGTTTCGCGTGTACACAGATCATTTATATTGTGCTGGGGATAAGAGTGTTCATTCTCGTCATCGCCTTGCGCAACCTTATTACGCAAAAAGGCCAAATGTGTTTGAATGCTTGCGGGACTTTAAATGTGACATCCTGTCTTCTCAAACAGGTGGAGATCTCAGCAGCTCAGGGCAAACTGCCATGATGCTCTGTGCATGAGAAAATGTGCATACTGTAGATTGGACAGGGATAGACAAGGTTATGAACTTTCACACTCATGCCCACACACACATTCGTATGCCTAAGTGCGCTTGTAAACAGTGGCTCTGGAGATGTTTACTCCTGTGGCTGAGAGAGCTCAAATGCACTGTGCAATACCATGGCAATTTATAATTTTTTTTATTAGGGGCTCATTCATATTAGTGTGTATAATCTTTTTTGTACATTTTAGTAGGATTTGCTCATCCCCCAATGAGGGGTAGGTTTAGGGGCATGCCTCATTTAAAAAAATCGGATGAATTCATACAAACTAGTGACTTTTTGAACAATACATAAAATAGATGTTTCCTATTGTATCCGAGATCAGACTGAAGAAAGCACAAGCAAACAAAAAAAACTAACAAATGGAGAAAATATTTTCATCAATTTGACAACACATGCTCACACAAATACGGAACCACACTGCAAATATCGCAGACCACACCAGAAATGTGTAGGGGGACCCCAAAAATGCCGAACCTTCCTGTTTAGAGTCAGCGCTGTTGTCCGAGACCTGAGAGGAGAGTTTTTTGTTTATTTTAATGTCCTGGTCCTTGTTGTTAGTATATATTTTTAGCCCTAATAATGACAAATTGCACAATTAATGTCAGATAAAATGTTATTTTTAATTCCACGTTATACCAACATCACAGCCGATTCTAAACAGGAAGCAGCCAGGTTCACTGCATCACATATCTGTTGTGATCTGCGCTATTTGCAGTGCATTTCTGTATTTTCATGCGTTGTACTGTAAGAGTTTGCAATGTGTCAATCTGATGATGTTTTCTCAATTTGTTAGTAATTTTCTATTTTCAACTTGCAGCATGATTGAGCTCTCTTGGCCACCGTAGTTTACACCTGATCACTTCATGCAATCATTCAGATACTGTAGTAATTCAGTCATGCAGTGGTTCAAGATGCAACAAGGTAATTGCAATATTGATCATTCCTGCAGCTCAAAGAGTAAAGCAGTCAACATTAGAAACATCAGAATCAGAATGAGCTTTATTTGCCAAGGGTGCAGAAACACACAAGGAATTTTTGTGTTTTTTTTCAGGAGCTCAGGATGTACAGTCGTGGCCAAAAGTTTTGAGAATGACACAAATATTAGTTTTCACAAAGTTTGCTGCTAAACTGCTTTTAGGTCTTAGTTTCAGTTGTTTCTGTGATGTACTGAAATATAATTACAAGCACTTCATACGTTTCAAAGGCTTTTATCCACAATTACATGACATGTTACATGCAAAGAGTCAGTATTTGCAGTGTTGGTCGCTTGCTGGACTTTCTTGGATGCCCTGAAGCCTTCTTAACAAGAATTGAACCTCTTTCCTTGAAGTTCTTGATGATCCTATAAATTGTTGATTTAGGTGCAATCTTAGTAGCCACAATATTCTTGCCTGTGAAGCCATTTTTATGCAACGCAATGATGGCTGCACGTGTTTCTTTGCAGGTCACCATGGTTAACAATGGAAGAACAATGATTTCAAGCATCACCCTCCTTTTAACATGTCAAGTCTGCCATTCTAACCCAATCAGCCTGACATAATGATCTCCAGCCTTGTGCTTGTCAACATTGTCACTTGAGTTAACAAGACGATTACTGAAATGATCTCAGCAGGTCCTTTAATGACAGCAATAAAATGCAGTGGAAAGTTTTTTCAGTTCATTTAAGTTCATTTTCATGGCAAAGAAGGACTTTGCAATGCATCTGATCACTCTTCAGAACATTCATTCATTCATTCATTTTCATTTCGGCTTAGTCCCTTTATTAATCTGGGGTCGCCACAGCGGAATGAACCGCCAACTTATCCAGCATATGTTTTACGCAGCGGATGCCCTTCCAGCTGCAACCCATCTCTGGGAAACATCCATACACACCCATTCACATTCATACACTACGGACAATTTAGCTTACCCAATTCACCTGTACTGCATGTCTTTGGACTTGTGGGGGAAACCGGAGCACCCGGAGGAAACCCACGCCAACACAGGGAGAACATGCAAACTCCACACAGAAACGCCAACTGGCGAGGCTCGAACCAGCGACCAGCGACCTTCTTGCTGTGAGGCGAACGTGCTACCCACTGCGCCACTGTGAGGCCCCTCTTCAGAACATTCTGGAGTATATGCAAATTGCTATTATAAAAACTTAAGCAGCAACTTTTCCAATTTCCAATATTTATGTAATTCTCAAAACTTTTGGCCACAACTGTATATATATGCAGCTGAAGTCAAACTTTTTACCCCTCCTGTGATTCTTTCTTTCTCAAATATTTCCCAAATTTTTCAATTTAAATGTAACTTTAAGCTGAATACTAGTATCTTGAAAAATATCTTGTATAATATTATGTACTGTCATCATGGCAAAGAGAAAATAATCAGTTATTAAAAATTAGTTATTAAAACTATTATGTTTAGAAATGTGTTGAAAATAATCTTCTTTCCATTAAACAGAAATTGGGGGAGAAAAAAAAACAAGGGGGCTAATAATTCAGGAGGATTAATAATTCTGACTTCAACTATAAATCTAGATGGTTTATGTGCAATATGTGCATTGTTGACTTTTTTAACTGCACAAATAAGAAATACAAATATTTATATAAAAGTATTTACAATTAAGTGCCTTTATTGGTCACAAAAAAACATAAACAGTAAGGGTCCTGTATGTTTATGACAATAAGAAAACAGGTAGCAACTGACATGCTAACTGTTTAAGTTGGAGTATTTTCTGTTCTGTAGCATTCTGTACCTTAAAAACATGTATACCTTAAAAGCAGTGAAATTCAAATGTTAAATGTTTTAAAGGTAAATGTTTGTGTGTAACTTGAATGAAGATACTTTAGCCATTAATTCAAAATTAAGTTATAGCAACTTAAAAACACACCCAGACTATGTTTAAATAAGGGCTTCCTGCACAACAGATTTTCATTCTAGTCAAATTCCACAGAAATGCTGTGACTAGATCCTCAAATAAATTGTACCACTCTCAAAACTAGTTAAACGTGACAAACACTTGTCATAAAAACAGACATAAATTACAAGTTTCTCATTTGTCAGCTGTACATTTGCATATATCTCTATTGTTATTCTAGAAAAGCCCTACAGCTAGAACAGTGCAACTTTTCCCATTCTTTCACTGTATATATGAATATGAATTTATAAATATGAATTTACCTATAACTATAATATATTGCGGGCCTCACGGTGGCGCAGTGGGTAGCACGATCACCTCACAGCAAGAAGTCGCTGGTTCGAGCCTCGGCTGGGTCAGTTGGCATTTCTGTGTGGAGTTTGCATGTTCTCCCCGTGTTGGCGTGGGTTTCCTCCGGGTGCTCCGGTTTCCCCCACAAGTCCAAAGACATGCGGTATAGGTGAATTGGGTAAGCTAAATTGTCCTTAGTGTATGTATGTGTGTGAATGAGAGTGTGTGGATGTTTCCCAGTGATGGGTTGCAGCTGGAAGGGCATCCGCTGCATAAAACATATGCTGGATAAGTTGGCGGTTCATTCCGCTGTGGCGACCCCAGATTAATAAAGGGACTAAGCCGAAATGAAAATGAATGAATGAATGAATATAATATATTGCACATGGGGCTATTATTTAGAACGACCTCAATATTTGCATATACTTTAGGTCACATTCTACATCAGCTGGACCTACACAAGCTGCTGAGTCACGAGAAGTTTTAGGTTTATCTAAGCTTATATTAAATTTACTATGTATGTAGGACTCTTATTTTGAAAATGGGAGAGGCATGGGTCAAAGTCAAAGTCTTTACAACACCATGTCTTTACAGGTTGTTTTCTATGCATTGCTAAGCAAAGAGAGCATACTGTACACCAAACAGGTCATCATGACGCAAAATGCGTGATATACAGATTATAAATTTATTAAGCGTTCCACCCTGAAGAGGCTTAAGGTATGTTTAATTGTATGTTCCTTGTGAGTTTGAACAGGAACTGAGCTAGGCATCAGACCAGAGCCCATTAATATTCATGACCTTTCTAAATATGATCAACATTCTAGGGTAATATTCTGGGTTAATAAATGAGCATATACAGCATTTCTTTAGAATTGTTTAATTTACCTAAGCTACATACATACTATGTAGATATTATAGAACAGTTTTACTTATTGAATCAATATGTATGGCACCTTTAAATCCAGGCTAGTCTACTGTAGGCAATTTGTAATGCATTTTATGTTTTACCAAATTAGTATAATCTGATTATTCCAGTGACAATATTTAGGTGGTGGGATTAGGGGTGGGCTTTATATACTCTACACTTTGGTACAAAATCATACAAATTCATACCATTTAGCCACTAATTTACAGACACATAAAATACAGTATCTTCTCAATGTTCACTAAATATGACTTGATAATCACTAATACTGGGTTCAGACTATTCATTCATTCATTCATTTTCATTTTGGCTTAGTCCCTTTATTAATCTGGGGTCGCCACAGGGGAATGAACCGCCAACTTATCCAGCATATGTTTTACGCAGCGGATGCCCTTCCAGCTGCAACCCATCACTGGGAAACATCCACACACACTCATTCACACACATACACTACGGACAATTTTAGCTTACCCAATTCACCTATAGCGCATGTCTTTGGACTTGTGGGGGAAACCGGAGCACCCGGCGGAAACCCACGCCAACACGGGGAGAACATGCAAACCCACACAGAAACACCAACTGACCCAGCCGAGACTCGAACCAGTGACCTTCTTGCTTTGAGGCGAACGTGCTACCCACTGCGCCACCATGAGGCGGGTTCAGACTACTATTTTATAAATCACTACAACATTCTGTACGTCAAATGGATTGAGCCAAAATCAGGTTGATATAATGTTATCTGAACCCGACATAAGGCTTAAATTTGTTTTTGATTGTTAGACATTACAATATGCAATTTTGAAAGTAAATCTAAAAAAACAAGTGTACTTATCAAGCGTATTTAAAAAAAAAAGTTTGATGAAGCAATGGGGCAGATCCCTTTGGTTTTGGACTGCCATGGATGCAGCAACTGTTAAATGCTAACTGCTTTTTGGATGATTATAAAATTTTCCCTCGATTTCATAGACATTTAATGACTTAAAGTTAAGTCTTAGCTGTTTCAACTAAAATAAATTTGCACTGACTGATCTTAAATTGTATCAATGTTTTTGTTTTGTTTCAATATTTACACCAATATTTTTTTCTTAGGCGTTTTTTTGTATATAAAAAACACAAACACTTAACGTGGATTTTTTAAAATTACCTTTCAAACTCTTTTACAGCTCTAAGTGAATGGAAACATCCAGCAGAGTTTTAAATCTGAAAGTGCACTGTGGAGAAAGTTATTGAATCTCAAAATAAAAAAGTTAACTCAGAGTTGTTTGAATGTGTCCCTCTTTGAACGGATTTTGAGACATTTCATTGTGACGTCTGTGTGAAACATTGCCCACTCAGCTGTTGCGTGAACAGACCAAAGAAAACTTAAATCCTCCTCCCTCAAACCTGTAGAACTGTGGTTTTCTCCTTGTTCTCTGTATCATGCAATTTTTTTATTTAGTTGCTTGTGTTGTGTTAACTTCAGGCAATTTGTAGGCCTCTGGTAAATTAGCTTTCACACTGAATGTGGAAACCCATTCATTTCAATGGCTTGAGTCACACACAGGCATTTTTCTTTTCGATCGACCAAAGAGCCCACTCAGCAGAGAGCACTTTCGACGAATACATGAGCATTCCATGGGCAAAGTTCAAAATAGTTCAACTTTTGCCACTGCACAGAATGTACCTAATATTACGCAGAGTTATGATAAAGAATATCAATATGCTGGTGTACAAACTGCAGTGCTTTATCAGAATGTTCCTGCAACACATATACCATGGACTCCCAAAACCAAAATATGAATCTTTTATAATCCATAATATCCAAAATAATAATTTTAAAAGTCCTAACTGTACTAAGGCTTAATCCTGTTTTAGTCCAAGTCTGTGAAACCAGGCCTTGACTTTGTTGCTCAGCTTTTGAATCACCATGGAAGTGAACTGTACAGAGTGGAGTACATACGATCTACTTATTTCCAGTGGTTCTATATGAAAAGAAGTTACATTGCAGAGAGTAAATAAAAAGTGCCAATCATAAAATCATAAAAATATCTAATCATACCCTTAAAATATTTGCAATTAAATACCATTCTTACAGTTGTTAAAATATTTTTTTTTATAATGTGAAGAACATTTGAATAGCATAAAGAACCCTTTTGCACAATAAGAAACTTTTTGTTGAATGGGAAAGTTCTTTATGGGACTCTCAATGCCAATAAAGAAAACCCTTCTAATTCTTAGAGTACATAGCAATTGACTGATCAGGAAGCATGAGAAATCTAAAGCTTATAAGCAGAAGCAGAGCCAGCTGGGCCATTCTCTGCCCTACGCACAACACTAAAACTACACAGATAGGGGGCACAGTGAAACATTAATCATCTTTTTTTGTGCCAGGTGTGCAGTCTTGAACTTTGAAATGGATACATAGGACATTGAAGTTTTAGACTTCCGCACCATGAACAACAAATGAACAAAGACAAAATCAAATGATGTCACGTTACATTATGAAAAGAAAAGAAATCTGTCCTTCCAAGAGAAAAAAACACATTGCACTCTTAAAAATAAAGCTTGCTTGTTGTAATCAATGATTCCAAGTCAAACATCTATGGGATTTTTCCATTCCAGAAAAGATTCTTTATACAGAAAATCCTTAAAATTAAGAAAATATGTCATGGGCTCACTGAAAGATTTCTTAAGGAACAAAATACGATTGCTCTATGACATCAGTGCAAAAACCTATATTTATATATTTTTATATGTTTCTATTTCCCAGAGATGGGTTGCAGCTGGAAGGGCATCCGCTGCGTAAAACATATGCTGGATAAGTTGGCGGTTCATTCCGCTGTGGCGACCCCAGATTAATAAAGGGACTAAGCCGAAATGAAAATGAATGAATGAATATATGTTTCTACAATTTTTTTATAGTATAATTTGTTTATTACAGTGGTTCTGGTGTCTTGAAAAGCCTGTTTGAATGTAGTACTCATAAATAATTATACATCTAATCATGTTTTGTGTCTCTCTTTAACATTTTACTTTGTGTTTATATTCTACATTACTGCACATGATATATTGTAACTTGTTTACATTGACCTCCATCATTATCTCACGATCCCAAGTTTCTGTGTTGCACACTGTAGTCGCCCAGATTCCATTCATATGCTTCTATTCAAAAGTCAGTCGGTCAATTTAAAGGGATGGTTAACCCAAAAATGATCATTTACTCACCCTCAAGTGCTTCCATGAATTTTTGAGTTTCACTTTTCTGTTGAACACAAGGTTAAAAACTGCAACAATTAACTTCTATAGTCTTTGTACTTGAAAAAAAGAAACCCATAAAGGCAGGGAAGCACTTGAGGGTGAGTACATTTGGATAACTATCCATTTAAATTGGCCAAAGTAATAGATAGTCCTAATAAATAAATGTTGTTCATCTAAACCACAGTTTCCACAACAATATAAAACACCACTGTTTTGAGAATTAATGAATGATAAGAATTATAACAAATGACAAATCAGATAAATTTCTAAAGGGCATTGTGGAGTAGAGTAATGGCTGATGAAAACTCATCAGCATGAATGAATTTTAAAATGTAGTAAAATAGAAAATTATTACTTTAAATTGTAATCATTTTGGCCGACACAGTGGCTCAGTAGTTAGCACTGTCGCCTCACAGATAGAAGGACAAAGGTTCAAGTCTCGGCTGGGTCAATTGGCATTTCTGTGTGGAGTTTGCATGTTCTCCCTGTGTTCGTGTGGGTTTCCTCCATGTGCTTCAAGTACTGGTTGCAGCTGCAAGGGCATCCGCTGTGTAAAAAATATGCTGGATAAGTTGGCGGTTCATTCCACTGTGGCGACCCCTGATGAATAAAGGGACTTAGCTGAAGGGAAATTAATGAATGAATGTAATAATATTTTACAATGTTATTTGTTTTACTGAATTTCGAATCACATAAAGTGTAAGCAGGGCGGCGCGGTGGTTCAGTGGGTAGCGATTGCGCCTCACAGCAAGAAGGTTGCTGGTTCGAGCCTTGGCTGGGTCAGTTGGCATTTCTGTGTGGAGTTTGCATGTTCTCCCGGTGTTTGCGTGGGTTTCCTCCGGGTGCTCCGGTTTCCCACACAAGTCGAAAGACATGCGCTATAGGTAAATTGGGTAAGCTAAACTGTCCGTAGTGTATGAGTGTGAATGAATTGTTTCTCAGTGATGGGCTGCAGCTGGAAGGGCATCCGCTGCGTAAAACATATGCTGGATAAGTTGGCAGTTCATTCCGCTCTGGCAACCCCTGATTAATAAAGGGACTAAGCCGAAAAGAAAATGAATGAATGAATGAATGAAGACTTCTTCCAAAACATAAAAGTGTCTCAAAATCATTGACTTTTGATTGATAGTTTTTGTCAACAGCAACACAACAAATATTTGCAAGAGAGGGAAAATGAAATCTGTATGGAACTTTTCCTAGATTTAGAGCAGGTGCAAACCAAGTAAACTTTGTATGAATGATATCTAATTGTGTCAAACTTATTTTGACCTATAAAAGCATTGGCTTTATCAACACAAATTATATTCTAGACCTAAAATTAATTTTCTATTTTCGCTTCTTTGGTATCTCTCAGAAAACAACGTGCGTGCTGTCCATGGTCCTGAAAATTGCCTCGTTGAGGTCTTAAAATGAAATTTCTTATAACACGCTTAGGCAAAACATAATTACGTTAAATATCATAAATACACCAGGGTTTTAATGTGGTCAAGGAAGTTTTCTTGATGTCTTTCTGACACCGATTGAACAACAAACATGATAATACTATGATAATAGTTTAGTTTTCAATCGTCAAAATATATTATTGCAAAAAAAAAGCTAAGCAAATTAATTAAGCACTTTTCCCAAAGTGAAGCAGAACACATTTTTTCTTGTTCGAATAAATGTGCACACTAAATGAAAACTTTGCTGAAAATACACAGTTGTTATGAGATGACTGTAGAAAGTCACTGGCCATTATCCTAATTGAATAATAGTCATTCTAATAAAGATAGATCGTTTTATTTCTGAGTATAGTTAAGATAAAAGCCAATACCCCACATGCAGACAGCATTGATTTAAAAGCTAAGACAAATTCAAATATTGACCTGTCCTTTTCAAACATCCCAGTTCACAGCCCTCCTCTGTTTTTGGCAGCATTGTCCAGCATTAGTTAATGTTAAACCTAATTTAACATAATCCAGACAGTCACTGATGAAAGGCAAAAGTAAGAGGCGCAATCTGTTGATTTTAAATCAGATTTATGAAGGCGAGTGATACACCATGAAGTCAGTTCCTCATTGCAATCACTTCTGAATGTTTATTTAATGATCACAGATGAACACAAATGAACGAACTGAGTTGAGAAACTTATCATATCTGTTTAAAATGATATTAAGTAGGTCAATGATCTTTTTTCTTTCCCAGTGTGATCATTCATGGACTATGCAAACATGCTGCTGTGAGGCTGTAGGATATAAATGAAGTCTGCACACAGACAGGATGTAGTCAATCTATAGTTTACGAGAACCAATTCAGCTGTTGGAAATGGATTTGTGTTAAGAAGTGCAGTATCGAGTCCTGTGAAGGCTTGTGATGTAAATGCAACACAAATGTGATGTAAATGCAACACAAAAATGCCCCTGCATAATTAAAACTGTCACAATTTAATAGCAAATGCAAAAATGAGAAAAGAGAGCCAATATACAGATCTACATTTACACATATGTTGGCACCAAGTTAGCAATCACACACATTTCTGTTGAGCATATGAATGCAGAAGCCAGAGGTATTAAATTAAAAATTCTTTTGTTTTGCCCACACCCAGGATCACAGATTCTCTCATCATAAACTAAGGACGTTCAACAAAAGTTTTAAAAAGAATGAACAAAAACATAAGATTAAAATAATCTACTGATTAATTTAAATACAATTTAAAAAATGATATGATAAAAACAAATAATAAAAAATGCATATAATTAAATAAGATGCCAATAAATAAATGATAATTTTTTTTTACTAATATACTTCCTGTCGCCACATCAGCACTAGAGCAACTATGAGGTGCCACTATTTTCTCTAAAAAGGAGCTGTTTGTCAACAGGCAAGGCAGGAAAATGTTTGGGGCCCCAGGCCTAAGGGGGGCCCCCGAGGGCTTACCAACTTTGAATCACTAAGGCAGTGACCAGTTTGAAAAGACCATGACAGACCGGCAAAGACTTCATAAGTACTGTCCATTTTATGCAAACATAAGTGAAAGTGGCAGCATTAAAAGGAAGTAAAGTTGGCCAATGTTCACAAATCACAAATAAAAATGAAGCAAGCGAGGTATACTACTTCCCCCAGCTTACGCTCCCATGGTGTCTGTTGTTGCTAGAGAAACCAGCTTTATCACCAGTGCTGGAGAAAACGCGACAGCGGCGGTTGAACTGGGCTCCTTTCCCGTTCCCTGGGCGTTTAACTGGTGTTTAATAAAAGAGCAGTTTTCCCTAAAAGAGCAGATCCCCTAAGAGAGCAATACGGTTGAGTAGGACGTCTTTTTAAACATGTCATTTCGGTCGTGCGTCTGGATGCGGTGGTTTCCTATCCCCAGATGACAGGCATGAGTATTGCATCACATGTCTGGGGCTCCAGCATGTGGAGGCGGTGCCCGTGGATAGTTCTTGCCCTTACTGCGAGGGCGTAGCATTAGGGTACGCCACCCCTGTTGCTCCTCGCAAGTTGGTTAACGCACGCGCAGGCCTGAGGACCACAGTGGGGGCTAATCCATCACCTTCGGGCCCGCGGACCCCTCAATTCTCATCAGTGCACTCTGTCCAAGCTTTGAGTGAGGGCGCCAGTCCATCTTCTGGGTTGGCTGCACACTCATTAGATGACATTGGGGACCAGATGTCTATCGCTGCATTGGAGGGCGGGTTAGCATGCTTCGATGATGGACCCGCTGCCACCCTCCGGGGTTGTCAGCAAGGCTCCAGATGTGGAATCAGACATGTTAGCCATGTTATTCCGGGCTGCTTCGGCCATAGAACTGGAGATGACTCGTCCCCCAGCTCCCAGCCGGACTGCTTAGATGGGTGTTACGTGGGGGCCAAGAAGAAGGCGAAGCCTTCCAAGCCCCCCGTCCCCTTTTTCCCTAGAGGTATACAGTGAGCTCACGCAGGAATGGTGGAGCTGCTCGATGGTGGAGCAGCCAGGGGGTATGAGGCAATTCCTCAGGTGGAGTGCGCTATTGCGGTCAATCTTTGCCTGCAAGGCACCTGGTGAGGTCCACCTAAACTCCCGTCCAAAGCGTGTAGGATGTCTGAGTCTCTCACGGCCAGAGCCTACACAGCGGCGGGCCAGGCTGCTTCTGCTCTGCACGCTGTGGCCACCTATCAACGCTACCAAGCGGAGAAGTTGGCCGAGATGCAAGAGGGTGGTTCTTCCCGGGCTTAATGCACGAGCTCCGCACGGCGACCGATTATGCTCTCATGACCACCAAATTGGTCGCCCGTGCCCTGGGGAAGACAATGGCCACACTGGTGGTCCAGGAACACCACCTCTGGCTTAACCTGGCGGATATGCGGGATGCTGACAAAGCTCGCTTTTCTCAACGCACCCATATCGCAGGCTGGCCTGTTCGGCGACACCGTTGGGGACTTTACCCCGGCAGTGAAAGAGCAGTCGAAGGTTATGGGAGAGGTCATCTACCAGCGGTCTCAGAAAACTGCTCTCCTCACTGCCCCATCCACCTCGGCTGCTCTTAAATGGACCACGAAGCATCCCTGAGACGGGCCATCTGGAAAAGAGGGGACCTGCTTTTTCCTCGGAGGGGAGCCGAGGACCAATTCAGTCATAACAACGACTATTATTCCACCGCTGGCCTTCGGGCTGGCGGTAACCAAATTTTCAATAAAAGAGCAGTTTCCTCTCTCTCCGGATGTTCAAACCAGAGCCTTGCCAGTCTGGGAGGCTCTGCCTTCCAGCTCGCAGCATTGGGCTATATCGCCACAGGCTTCCAGGGTACAAGGGACCGGTCTCTTTTTCCTCACCCCAGCCTCATTGCGGGATCCAGGGAGGAAGGTAAGAGACAATCTTTTAGATTGAATGTTTTAGATTGAATCTTTTAGATTAAATCTTTTAGATAAACAATTATTTTCAGCTCTTCCTCGGGCCTCCCTGCTTCCCGAGGCGAGCACTCCCCTCCCCAGCTGCCCCTCCGCTGACACATCAACAATGAGTTGGAACATAGTACTATATCTCTTCACTTTGTTTCCATCCAAGTTTTCCAACCATCTCTTAACAGTCTTATATTTTAAAAGGGTGATATATTCATTCATTTTCCTCTGGCTTAGTCCCTTATTTATCAGGGGTCGCCACAGCAGAATAAACCGGCAACTATTCCAGCATGTTTTACACAGTGGATGCCCTTCCAGCCGCAACCCAGTACTGGGAAACGCCCATACACTCTCTCATTCACACGCACACTCATACACTACGGCCAATTTAGTTCATCATATTCGCTTATAGCACATGTCTTTGGACTGTGAGGGAAACAGGAACACCCAGAGGAAACCCACGCCAGCACGGGGAGAACATGCAAACTCCACACAGAAATGCCAACTGACTCAGTACTCGAACCAGCGACCTTCTTGCTGTGAGGTCACAGTGCTAACCACTGAGCCACCATGCCGCTAGGGTGATATATGAAGAAGTTATTTACATTTACATTTAATGTTGCTTGTCTTATTGTCTTGGCATCTACATCAGCAATCCATCCAAAACTACTATTATTTGTGCAGTTTACTCACTCTCCCAAGAGTTTTTCAGTTAACAGGAAGAGTCTCAATTGAACCCCTTAGTGAACACCAGTACACAATCTTTAGGTGTATTTTTTCCCTCTGCATTTCCACCTGTAGCACTGAGACTGAAAATTATTATGTGCTGAAGGCTCCATATTCCTGTTTTTGGACTGATCTCATTTCTTAAACCAAGATGCTTAAAGGGGTGGTCCACTACAATATCATATTTTAAACTTTAGTTGATGTGTAATGTATCTGTGTGAACATAAACAACATCTCTGAATGTAATTTGCTCAAAGTTCAATGCAAAGGGAGACATTAGCTTTTACAGAGTTAGCTTAGCAAAGCCTACAGCGAACGAATTTGGGGACTACAAAAAAATACATCCGGGCTAGTGAGATCATTAACGCTTCAGGTTATGTGCACTTACCACGTGCATACACCCTGCACAGCAACAGGGCCTGGCCAGAGGCCTAAACGCTGCAATTCTAGCATTTTAAAAATGAGAACTTCCAGAATCTCTCCCAGTTCAGTGCTGGATGCACTGCAAGCTGTGGATTGTGAGCCACAAGCTGTAAGTGTTTTTATTTGTTAAAATTGATCTATTACATGCACAGTTTCTAGCGTTAACGGTATGTTGTAGCAAGAACGTAAACAAGGATGTAAACAACAGGAAATGCTGTTTGGCACCGCTAACAATTTAGCTACAAATTCACATTTATCAGTCAAACCGCTGTAAACAGTCACAATCTGCACCAGCGCTGCAGTGTCTCTCTATGCGGCCGCTTAAAGTGTCTTATGTAAATTATGCGGCAGCTTTCCGTGCGTTCTACATCTCAAATAACAAACTCGTAAAAGATATGAGAACGCTTCGTATTACTCACACATGCTTATTCCGAATATATGTGAAAGACACTTGTCAGATTTTATTTTAGAGAGCAGGTGTGAGGTGTGCTCAGGCATGTGCTTTTCATTTTCTGATTCAGGCAGCTAATGCTGCTAACAGCTTCTCTGTTTACACAGCGCTAACACGTGTGCTTGTAGGGGTGTGACATGGTGACGCGGAGCCGAATCCGTGAATCACAGCACATTATGTTAGCTGACCAACCAGAGCCTCTTGAGGGCGGGCCTTTCGGAGGAACTAGGAAATATGACATCATTCATATTAGCTGAGTAGCTGTATATAATCAAAGTAAGATATATGAAATAATAACATGATTTTCTACAAGTGAAGCATGAGCACACATTGCTTTGCACCTCATAAACACAAACAAGCCTTAAAATACACTGTGGACCATCCCTTTAAGCATTGTACACTATACTGCTATTAAATATTACTGGTCTTAGCATTATACAGTATATTATTTCCAATGATTGTGGACTTGCTCCTAAATATACCCATGCCACTTGTCTGTTATTTTCTTTATGTGGGTTGCATAATTTCCATCCATACTCCCAGGCATTGAACACCTTCTAGCACAAGTATTAGGCCTAGGGAATGTCATGATATTGTAGCCCAAACCATCACTGATCCACCCCCACACTTCACTCTCGGCATGCAACAGTCTGGGTGGTACGCTTCTTTGGGGCTTCTCCACACCGTAACTCTCTTAAATGTAGGAAAGACAGGATGTGAAGGTGGACTCAACAGAGAACAATACATGTTTCACATTGTCCACAGCCCAAGATCTTCGCTGCTGGCACCATTGAGACTGATGTTTGGCATTGCCACGAGTGACCAAAGGTTTGGCTATAGCAGCCTGGCCAAGTATATTGACCCTGAGGAGCTCCTGACGAACAGTTTTGCTGGAAACAGGAAAGTTGAGGACATTTAATTCTGCAGTGAGTTGAGCAGCTGTGGTTTTATGTTTTTTTAAACACATGAAAGAAACGCTACAGCAATTCATAGTAAATATGCTATTTTAGTTTTTTTAACTATACTAAAGTGTAATATATGTGTGTATGTTTATAATAGTATTTACAACTTATATTTTATAATGTATATTACAGTATATTGTTTACTGCAGTATATTGTCTACTACAGTAACCTGTGGTGTATTGTAGTATGGTATACACATGTAAAATTACTAGAATTTGGCTGTTAAAAATACATTCCAGTGGAGTCAATGGAGTTGTTGCAATTCTTTCTCTATACAGCTCTGGTTTTCATGGCTTAGGTGTGTTCTTTTTGTCTCCATAGTTACTGATTATGTTGCTCACCTGTGTCTCATTCAAGTCCAAGATCCCCTTTGCATTTATAGCCCTCGGTTTCAGTTGAGTTTTGTCCATTCTCATCTATTGGTATGTTTTTTGTTTACCTGTGTTTTGGTTTTGTTGGTTTGTAAATAAAGAATGAATGATGTAAACAGATCTATACACCATAAACATAACCACCATAAACATAAGTTTATGTTTATTTTAAGCAAACTCTGAGTTTTTGGGCTCAGGAAAGTGGGTTGGTTTTGGGTGAATTTTGTCACCATGGTAACTTATTCTACACAGCTACTCTACTCCAGAACAGGTTTTATTTTGGGTTAGAGATTGCAAGCCCAAATTGTACCACTCAGCTGTCACAGAGAAAAGTGACATTCAGTCATTCATTCATTTTCTTTTCGGCTTAGTCCCTTTATTAATCTGGGGTCGCCACAGCAGAATGAACCGCCAACTAATCCAGCATATGTTTCACGCAGCGGATGCCCTTCCAGCTGCAACCCATCACTGGAAAACATCCACACATACCGATTCACACTCATACACTACGGACAATTTAGCTTACCCAATTCACCTATACTGCATGTCTTTGGACTTGTGGGGGAAACCGGAGCACCTGCAGG